>CM021100.1:67220892-67346495 GCA_007115665.2 Sequoiadendron giganteum | reverse complement strand
AATCCCTCAACCCCTATACCCTTAATTTTCAACCCTTAAACCCTAATCCCGGAATCCCTATACCCTCTTAATCCCTCAACCCTATTAATCCCTCAACCCTCAACCCTTAAACCCTAATCCCTCAACTCCTATACCCTCTTAATCCCTCAACCCTTAAACCCTAATCCCTAAACCCTTAAACCCTAATCCCTCAACCCCTATACCCTCATAATCCATCAACCCTCAACCCTCAACCGTCAACGCTTAAACCCTAATCCCTCAACCCCTATACCCTCTTAATCCCTCAACCCTCAAACCCTAATCCTTCAACCCTTAAACCCTAATCCCTCAATCCCTATACCCTCTTAATCCTTGAACCCTCAACTCTGAACCCTTAAACCCTAATCTCTCAACCACTATACCTTCTGAATCCCTCAACCCTAATCCCTCAACCCTTAAACCCTAATAACTCAACCCCTATACCTTCTTAATCCCTCAACCCTCAACCCTCAACCCTCAACCCTAAAACCCTAATCCCTCAACTCCTATACCCTCTTAATCCTTGAACCCTCAACCCTCAGCCATTAAAGCCTAATCCCTCAACCCCTATACCCTATTAATCCCTCAACCCTCAACCCTCAACCCTCAACCCTTAAACTTTAATCCCTCAACCCCTATACCCTCTGAATCCCTCAACCCTCAACCCTTAAACCCTAATCCCTCAACTCCTATAACCTCTACTCTATAACCTATTAATCCATCATCTCTAAACCCCAAACCCTTAAAGCCTAACCCATAAACCCTCTACCCTCCACCACCAATCCTATACCCTCTACCCTCGACCCTAATCCCCCAACCCTCAAACCCACTTAGTAAACTCTCTACCCTAATCCCTCAACCCTCTTGACCCTTAAATCCTCAACTCTTAAACCCTTAAACACTCAACCCTAAACCCTCGACCCTCAACCCTAACCCCTTAAACCCTAAACTGTTAAACCCTTTACCCTCTACCCTCTAACCTCTACCATCAACCCAATACTCTCTACCCTAAACCCTAATCCCTCAACCCTTAATCTCTCAACCCCTATAGCCTCTACCCTATATATTGGACCCTCAACCCTAATCCCTCGACCCTATACCTTAAACCCTCAATCTTCAACCCTCAACCCTTAAACCCTCTACCCTTTACCCTATACATTAAACACTCAACCCTCAATTCTCAACCCTCAACCTTAACCCTCAACCCTCAATCCTTAAACCCTAAAACCTCTACCCCTTACATTGGACCCTGAACCTAATCCTTCAACCATATACCCTCAAAACTATACCCTAAACCCTCTACCCTCAACCAAGTAAACCCTTAACCCTAAACCCTTAACCCCAAACCCTTCAACCCTAAACGCTTAAACCTAAAACCTTCTACCCTATACCCTCAACCAAATACCCTCTACCATCAAACCTATTCCATCAACCCTCAAACCTTAAACCCTACTACCCTAGAAACCATCAACCCTATGGGTCCTCCATCCTAATCCCTCAACCCTATACCCTCAACCCCTATCACTTTCTCTCTATCTATACATCTCACCTCTCCCTCCTTCCCTTCCTCCCACCCTCTCTAATTGTCTCTATCTACCATCTCCCTCTTTCTGCATACCTCTCGTTCAATCAATCCCTACCACCCTCTCTCACTCCCTCTCTCTCACACTCCCTCTCACTACCTATCTCTCAAGTCTCTCCCTCTCACCCCCCTCACACTCTCAAGTCTCTCCCTCTCACACTCTCAAGTCTCTCCCTTTCGCACCCTACCTACATAACCCTCTCTTTCTCTTTGTCTCTCTCTCTCTCTCCCTCTCCCTCAATTCTCTCTCTCCCACCCCTCTCTCTCTCTCTCCCTCTCCATCAATTCTCTCTCTCTGACCCCCCCTCTCTCTCTCTCCCTCCCTCTATCCCTCCCACCCTACCTAGCTAAGTCCCCCTCAATCCAACCCCTTCTCTCCCACTCCCTCTCTCTTAAACTCTCACTTTGACCCCCTCTCCATCTCTCTAGACTCTCTCTAAATTCTCCCTTTGTCTAAAAACATACATACAAGCATAAATATAATCTTACATCCATACAAGCATACATACATACATGTACATAAAAATATATCAGCATACCTTAATATATTAGCATTTAACATAAAGTAAGACATAACGTGAGCGTGTTATAACGCGCTCGCGTTATGGGTTAGTAGACATGTTCCCCGCAGAAGTAAAAACCATGCCAAAGTGAGATATAACACGAGCGCGTTATAACGTGGTCTCGTTATAGCGCGCTCACGTTATATCTTGCTTTGAGAATTACTGAACTTTAAGCTTGGTATTGCCTTGGAATTCCAACCCAAAGGTTTGGAGGGCATTCCCAACAACCAGAGACGTGTTTTTAAAAAATCCACCATATTTCTCATAATCGAGTTCGTGCTCACTGTCAGGATTGCACATGGTTCAATATCGAAAAAATTGAGCACATGGGTAATGTTGAGTTATCTCTTAGCTATCCGACAATGTAATTTTTTTCACTTTCTGAAAATGTTAAGTCTTTCATCCATAATTTATTTTATCCGTATGTCTTTTTTTTGCCAAAAAGCAGTGTTTGGTATTTTTTTCGTTATAAATTAACCGTTCATCAATTTTTCAAATAAATTACATTTTTAGAAACTAGACTCCATTCTACAAAATTAAAAATTATTCAAAAAAAAAACAAATCAATTAGTTTCCAAAATTTGTAGGGGTAGCACAGCCAAAATTCTATTTTCAAGATATGTCCACTTTGCAAATTAGTAAAAAAACAAATATTCATTAAAAAATTATCAGAAAAATCGTGCATTAACTACATACTGTTAGCTAATTTCTGACTATTGCGATTTTAAAAATACTAAAAAAAAGTTCACCGTACGAGGGTCGTACAAGAGTTGCTATGTTATGTTTTTCTGACAAAAACAACACCAATTTGTGTACGTCCCTCGTTTGAACCCCTTAATCTCAACCATTTTCAAAATAAATTAGTAGTTTAGAAAGTAGACTCGGAGCACTTGAATCCTTCTTTTTGTTCCATCTCAAAATTTTGAGTCTAAGTATCCTCAATTTCACATCCAAGGTCAATATTTCCTGATTTTAGAAAAAAGCTGTCCACTTAAGTCCCCATTTTGGGAACCATCTTGGTGCACTTACCTTTAAGGTGTGGTTTCTCTACATTTTTTTAAATAAATGATGATTTGATTTATGGCTTGCTAATTGATTTTTTTTTGGTTCATTAATATATGTCATGATTTGTGCTTTGAAAATGGGTACACCATTTTTTTCTAGGCAAGCTTTGATGCCTAGTCCAAAGATGTGTCACAAATGACATTTCACTCAATTGTACGACCTTGAATATCTAACATCACATCCACTACAAATCTAAACATAACCCCACCACCTAGAAGTTGTCGTACCATTTCAACATATTTCTAAAGGGGAAAGTTTGGATCTATTTAAAAGCGTGGTTAGCCCATGAAGCTAGAACCGAATGCCATTGTAATACCTTTGATAACAAGTTCAATAAACAATCAATTCAAATAATTGAAATAAATGAAAACACACACACACACACACACACACACACATATATATATGTACAACTTAATTCATTTTTAAAAATAAGCATGTGTTGTAGATTCATGGAAGAATGAAAACAAAAATAAGAGAGTTCATTTGTAAAAAATGTTGAAAAAAACCAAAATCTTGAAAAAAGCCTATCTCTTTTGTAAAAATCTTCCTCTATGATCTCTTTAGCAGCAAATGAACTCTTGCAAATGCGTAGGAATAGCAAATCAACCAATTTGGAACATTCACCAATCAATTTTCAACTCTATTCATACAATAGCAAGCAAGAATGAAAGTTCAGCAAAAATGAATAATGTTTTTGTTTTTCATTCACAATATGAGAAATGAGTTTTTTTTTCTTTAAGATGTCTTGGATACCACATTTTAGGGTTTGGAGGGCCAATTTTTTTTTTGGTCAAAATTATAAGTCAAAAAAAGAAAGAAAGATGAATTTTGCCACCTCTCCCTGCCAAATTTGTTGTGGGTACGCTCGAGTTCATCTCGAACAAACCAACAGACGAAAGGCGGGACCTTGGGTAGCTCCTAAGGTGAAACAGATCCAAACCCCTATCTGGGTATCGACCCAAATTTCCCTACGAACCAGTAACTTAGTATTAGTAATTAGTAAACTTAACCTAAGGCAAGAAGTGAGAACTTAGCTAGCATATTCTGTTATCATGTCTTTTAGCTTAGACAATATATATTTTCACTGGCAACTTGATAACCCCAATATAATTTAAATGGTAACCTGTTGGCAAAAGCGAGCAGGGATTCTAATAATAATGATCCTTACGTTTACTAATCACTACACCTTGTCATTATTCATTAAGCAAGTGTGAAATAACACCTAATCCTAGTCAATGCAGATCTACAATACCTAGCAATAAAAACTATCCAATATTTTGTTAAGTGGGAATACCATTCCTCTATACAGAAACAGATTTTAAATAGGAAAGACTATAAATAACCAAAAGATGATCAATCTAGGACTTCTAGTCATTCAAAACGAGTGCTTAGAAGCTTCAGAAATGAAAATTACAAAACCCCAAAAGAAAGTGGGCTAAGCAAACCAGCATATAGTATGATCATAATATCCTCGAACTTAACATGGGCCAACAAGTGAGAGCTTCTTGGGTCTTCAACAGAACAATCAAAGCTCACCATACCCTAAAAGACCAACCAACATAGGAATCTAGCATTCTCCTCTATGAAACATTTACTATGCAAATGAATTAAAATCCAAACCTGAGATGAGATTCATCTCTTTGCATAACATGAGCATCAGATTTAGCCATCTCCATTATGCCGATGAGCCTAAGCCTCTCAACTTCTCCTGTATTAAACACATAGAAGACACTCCCAGCAGGTATCCTCTATATATATCTCAAACTTTCATATCTCTTTCAACCAATTGACTTGTCCATCCCATGCAAGCTTTGTTTATCCTGCATTGACAACGAAATGTTTAACCAACTACATTCTTCTAGTCCACTACCATTTGTTCTGAATTAATTAGACTTTGCCCCACCTGCTAGTTTTCTAGAATTTAATAAAATCTCACCTGTGTGAACAAAGAGTACATAGTGTCTATTCAGGAATAGAGAAAGCAGCAAGGAATTGAGTTCCATGGTTATAAAAATCAAATTAATAGTGTCCCTATCACATCTTTCATGTACCTCATTTGAAATTCTATGTGACCTTATCACACCAGCCTCAGTCCTGGCTGCTTCCATAAAATGTCTATAAACAAAGTGACTTTGCTCATTGGAATCCACAAATCTAACCATTACAACAAAGAAGAACAGTGCCAATAATGCAAAAACAAACTTTGTTGTTTCAGAGTTTCCAAACAGTTTTGCCATGAATTGAGCCTTATCCGCTTTGAAGTGGGTCAGTAAGATTTTGATGTGCCTGGATTTTCTGTGGGTTTGGTCCTTTGGTTGAATTAGATATTGTTTGATCTCATCCACAGTAATGTGTTTGACACTTTGATGATCTTCGTGTATACATAGTGTAACCATCTTATGTATGCTTAAGAAATGAAAAAAAAAGGATACATGTCTTAAGATACGCTTTCCAAATGTTTAAGTAACCATTTTAAATTTTTTAGAACAATCAACTAATTCTCCCAAGGTCTGCGCCACCTACCCAAGAAAAGATTCTTCTTACATATTTTAAATTTACTAAATGCCCATTAAAAAACACTCTGCTTACATACTTCTTGATAATCTTACAATTACATTAATTGGATTTATTCACTTTTAATTCAACTCAGGCCTTCAACTATTTCATGGTATTAGTAGACATTGTGTCATTCTTGTTTCCCACACCATAGAAGTGGGCCAATTCATGAAATATAGGTATGAACTACTATGTTGTCTTGTACTTTTTCAGGGCACAATGCAACTCTTCAAGTTAACTGATTACAATTTCAAAATAAAGTAAAGCATTTTCTTCATTTTCTCGACTATGGGCTCTTCATGTTCCATATATATGGTTCCATACACATACTTGAATGTTTTCAGATGCATGTTATATAAATATTAATAATTAGTATATGTCTTCATCTTTACAAACATTGCTTTCTTCCTTCTTATACATGAAGCGACTGGCAAACGAGAGATAGATACATAGAAATAGTGTACTCAGTGCAGCCAGAAGCCAGTAGAAGTAGTCCAAATGAGCTTTGTTTAGATTGTCTGCAAACCAGTTTTGTCTCATACCTCTGCTACTAACTTCCTCAACAATGGAAATAAGAATGCCGCTCAAGAAACTACCAACTCCAAAAATACTCAAATATAAAGCAACTCCCAAGCTTTTCATTGTCTCGGGCATCTGATCATAAAATAACTCTTGCAAGCCTACAATTGCAAACACATCAGAAATACCTAATAAAATGTATTGTGGAAGCAGCCAAAAAATGCTTAGTGGAATTGTCAGTTGGGGCATGTCTATCAATCCATATTCTTTTGCCACTTGAAGCCTTTTCATTTCTGTCATTGCTGCAACAATCATAGATAGAGCAGAAGAAAACATACCAACACTTATTCTCTGTAACAATGTTATACCACGCTCATTTCCAGTTATGCTTCTGGCCAGTGGAACAAAAATTCGATCATACACAGGCATTAGCACTAAAATAGATATGGTAATAAAGCTTTGCAAGCTTGCTGCAGAGATTTTGAAGTCTCCAATTATCCTTCTATCCATTGTGTCGCCCTGTTTTGTGAAGAATGTTGAAAATTGTGCAAAAACAACTCCATACATCAAACAAGCCACCCAAATGGGCAGCAACCGTAGAACAAGTTTTACCTCTTCAACCTGTGAGACTGTGCATATCCTCCAATCAATATTTGTTCTGTCTGCATGGTCCAAATCAATTCCAATTGTCGCTTTATCAAGAAATCTGTGAAACAACATGAATGTTATTAGGAAAAAAAATTCAAATGCATTTTTATGTCGAACCTAAAGGCTAAAACTAAACAGAAATATGGCTTCTCATGATGCATATTAGCAGGTAGGGAGGGTGTTACCTGAATTGATTAGTGGGCAAAAGCTTTCTTGTTTCATCCCTAAGTCCTTGAATTACTTTTAAGCTCTGTTCTCCTTGAGAATGAATAGAAACATTCCGCTTGCGAGTTGCTGCAACAAAAACTTGGACAATTCGAGTTACTGGACTAGTAGAAGGTATTTTATGTCGGTACATTCTTGTTCCGCACATGAAGACAGACAGTGCTATTGTCATGGCTACAGTTGGGATGCCAAACCCTATACCCCAGCCGACATTTTCTTGAATGTACACAAGCACAGAAACAGATAGAAGTAAACCAATACATAAGCCAAAATACCACCAATTGAAGAACGAGCTCTTATACTTCCTCTCTGTTGGATCTCTGTCATCAAATTGGTCTGCACCAAATGCTTGTAAACATGGTTTGTGGCCTCCTTGAGCCAAAGCAACCAAGTATAAGGAAATGAAGAAAAACCCCAACTGAAAAACGGTAGGTCTAGTGCAGAAATGTGATGTTTTGTCACATGGTGGTGGGCTAAGAAATGTCAGAGAAGCTGAAAGAGTTAGACAGATCATCCCCTGCAACCCACAAAGAGGAATATTAATTATTTCTTCTTCTCTTTGAATTATTTTTAAAACACACACAAAAGAAAAGAACTGATCCAAATATATATACTCTTTGCTTATCCATAGTCCGAAGCCTTTAGCAAGTTACCTAATTTCTCCAAAAGGGGTTATGCATAAACCTAGTATGTCGATACTCGGCAGGCAAGCTGATTTTTATAATCACATTTTCAATGAAATTGAAAATTGTCGAAAAGCAATTTGTTCATATAGATTCAAACAAAATGCATTAAGAAAAGGAGTTTTGGTACACACAAAACTGACCAGCAGATAACTCCCAATCTAAGGTGTTTATATACTCATATATACATTGTTTATACACTTTAACAGGTTTTACAAATGATTTTTAGTCAAAACCATCATAATAGCGAGTATCATAATCTCCTTATAAGAGGTTTAAGTAAAATCCACTTAAAAGAGGATTTTGGGTTTTATAAAAACTGACCGGCAGATAGACCAGGGATGACAAAATAATAGTTTGGTATCGCCCCAAATAGGAATCTGCAAGTTAAGCTCCAAGTAAGGGAAGCGTGGATGCAACACCATGCCAGACATCAGCATTCTTAGCAGCAGTGGCAGGGCTCTGCTAGTGAGATAAGTGACCAAGTTATTGTAAATACCATTGTAGGCCAATCTCTCTGCCACTTCAACACCAATTATGAGAAAAGAAGTCCATCCTCATGTGAGCTGTTTCCTGACAGACCTTCCTTAAAGGTCTGTGCACGCATCTTCAGCTATGTTGGTGAGTAGGGGAGATTCACGGGAGGAAGTGGCTTCCATTGTTAGAATGAGCCTTTGTATTCCAAAAGATATGGTGTATAAAAGGATATACTTTTGGGATGCATCATTATAAATTTCTTCCCCTGCATTATTGAAAAAGGTAATCTTTAAATTTATAATATTTTAGATTAGAAATCTGATGATATTGCCCGCCCATGATTGCCTTGTATTTGGAAAGGACCAGTAGATTAGGGGATTTCCTTAAGTGATTAGTGAAAGCATTCATTAAGGGTAAGGGTGATTTCTTCTGCAAGTGATCTCTGTGTTTGGAAATAAAATTTCATGTATATTTCTGTTTGTCTAAATTTAATTATCTAGACTGAGTAGTGTTGTAAATACTCTTGAAAACTTACCTCAAAAAGGTTGAATAGCAATAACTTTCTCAATAACAATCAAGTCTCACAAAAAGTTTGAAAATTAAGAATGAGAGCCTGTGGAATTACGCAGGATTACAATTGGTAAGATAACTCTCAATACAGCAAATGAATGTATGGTGATGTTCGATCACCATATATCTATAGGGGCCTTTCTGCTGAAGGGGGAGATACCGATCGATGCGGGTGAGAGGAATAGCTCGAACGGGGGTGAGTGGGAGGATAGCCGACTGTATCCTCCCACGGGATCGAGTTCCACCCAGTCGCTTCGGATCTCCCCCTCGAAATGGGATTTCAACCAGAATCATGGGCGAGAGTTTTGTCAATGGTTTCAACTTTCTATTTATATTTCTACTACTAATGCCGAATTCTGCTGTAGTCTATCACCTTTGTGTGTTTATGCAGTTATTCACTTGTTTAATTAGAAGTTTTATGAACATTAATGATCGTTTGGACGTGGGAGAGGAGAGGAATGAAGACTTAGCTTAGAAAATGCCCAGCTTACATATTGCTTCCTAATCTTAATGTTAAAGTAATTGGATTTATTCTCAGTTTGTTCAACTCAGGTCTTTACTGCTTACAAGCATTTCTTCCTTTTACCAAAACTTGGAAATTGTGGCCAAATCATGAAATGCAGGTCTGAATTCCTTCGTTGTCATTTTTTTTTATACAATTCAACTCTTTCAAGATCATTGAATCGGAATTTTAAAACAAAGTAAAGAATTTTCGGGGATCTCCTGTCTTTATGTTTCAGATGCCAGTTAATAGTAATTAACATAATCTCTGTATAGTAGGTTTAATTAGAATCCGTTTAAAGCATGATTTTGGATTTAAGAAAAACAAAACTGACCAGCAGATAGACCAGAGATGACAAAACAATGGTCCAGTACCGCCCCAAATAGGAATCTGCAATAAAAGCTCCAAGAAAGGGAAGCATGGATGCAACACCAAACCAGACATTAACATTCTTAGCAGCAGTGGCAGCACTCTGCTGCATGACATTAGTGAGAAAAGTGACCAAGTTGCTATAAATTCCATTGAAGGCCAATCTCTCTGCCACTTCAACACCAATTATGAGAAGAGATGCTGTCCATCCTCCTGTGAGCAATCTGCTGACAGGCCTTCCTTTGAGGTCTGTAGACCCATCTTCAGCTATGTTGGCGAGGAGGGGAGATTCAGAGGAGAAAGAGGGTTCCATTGTTATGAGTTAGCTTTTGTTTGCCAACCCAAATGGAGGAAATCGAGGGTACAACATCGAATGTTTTCAACCTCCAATTTGTTTTCCTCCATTACTGTAAAAGGTATCTTTAAATTATCATATTTCAGATATCAGACCTCGTGGAAATAGATTGCAGGCCCAGGATTGTCCTATATACGGGAGGGACGGGTGGTGGAGAGGAATGTGGTCGAAAATCTATTTACAATTTTTTTTATTTTTTTTATTTCTAATTTTTTAATATTTTTTTTTTAAATTGGAATAAGAATCATTACAAAGAACAGCTACAGCGACAAAGACAGCTGAAACGGCACGAGACATAGCCTAGTCAAAAACAAGACATCCTCCAAAAGAGATAAGACAATTTTAAAGCTTTACAGTCGGGGTGATGTTTTGTGGGACCCTTCTCAACTACTTGTTACCTTTATTTTTTCAATATAGACTTAATTAGGAAAGGTAGGTTTATATTTGGAAGCATTATAATAGAGCAAAGGTGGAAATTATTAGTGGGTATATAAATATTTATTTTGAGTTTTTTTTTAAAGTAATATAATTTATTAGTTTAGATATTTTAAATATATTTATTTAAAAATGTGGAGAGATATTTTTTTTCTCGATAAAAGTGGTTATATAGGGTCACACCCTTTATATCATATTCATCAAAAGTTTACATTTTCGGTTTTGTAAACAATGTAGATATGCATATTACAAAATGAACCTGACAACATAATGACTCTATACCCTTAAGAATACATTTCCCCTATACTCTTATCTACCCACAATTACATATTTGCATAAAACAAAACATATTCAGATTACCCTAGTTTTCATTCTCGCTAGAGTCATCCCCATTGCCATGGCCACCGTTGGTGTTGACAAAGGCAGACGGCTAGTCTACCGTCCCATTATCAACCTCCCCCACTAGATTCTTTAAGAAGTTTATGCCCATGCAGGCATATGATGGTGACGTTGTTCAATGTTCATGTCTCGACCCCACAACATGAATGGAACCCAAGCAAGGTGCCTCGACTCTGCAACTCACGGTCATGCTCTCCCTAGAGGAACTAACCCTAACCCTCGAGAAGAGCGTTGCAAAATTGACTTCATCCCACCACACCACTGCGGCCACACCAAGTCCTCCATTATCTTCTCCACCACCCATGGGCCTCACCCACGTCCAAAATCATCACCATGAACATAGACTTAATGTTCGTATTCGCGCGGTAGCAATAAGCAGCATCGGCGAAACTGTCGCCCAACACCAGTCTTAGGGCAAGTCCCCATGCAATTGCTTAGCTTATTTTGGCTAGCAATTACTGCTCAACATTTTAAGGAACATATTGTGGAGTTGGTGGCCCCATGATTGTATTTTTTTTTGCTTATTTTTAAGCAATCAATTTAAAATTAATTTTTTCAACTATGTAATGAAATGAACAGTGCTAATAATAATTTGTGCAAGTAAAAACTAGAGGGAAAAATTGGAGGCAAATATAAAAAGTGAAGCAAAGAGATTTGTGGAGCCACATGCCATTTTTTTAATATGCAACAACTGCTTATTTTCAGCCCCCACATTTTTGCACAACTAATTTTCAATTTTTAAGCAGTTGTTGCTCCACAAAAATAGGAAAAGATTCTAAATTATCCTATTCCCCTAAATAAAAAAATTCATGGGGACATCTAACTGCTTATTTTTAAGCAAAAATTAGACTTAACCAACAACATGGGGATAGGGGGTTATTGCATGCATAACCAACCCATAATTCGATTTAAAGATTACCCTCAAGCGTTGCTTAGATAGATTGCCGAAAAAAACCATTTGTCATTGCCTAGCTTTCAGACATATCGACATGTCCATTGCAACACTCTTACTTGCCAAATGTGGTCTGGGAAAGAGCCAACTAATTTCCTTATATGGATTGCACTTAATCATTACCATGATTGCCTCTGTACTTCACACATTACTGCAAACACCGATGTGATTAATCGCCTCCAAAAATAAATATGGGGCATGATTTGTTATGTCCTTGCAATATCCTTGTGAAAAAATGTACCATACTTCCTTTGAATCCCATGCCCCTTCCTTCGACCTCATTTTGATGGCCACATTGACTGCTCTGTCAGTCAATTTATTGCCCTCATGGTAAATGTGTGAAATCCTATATGAATTGAATTCCCCCAGGTACTCAGTTAATTCTTCCAACCATTTGTCGAGTTTCCAGTTTGGGAGAAATTCTTTCAAATTGCATTGTTTTCCTCAAATTGACAACAAGACTAACCTACTAAACCCCATAAATAGAGAAAATGTGGAGAGATATTAATTTAGAGTTATTTTATTTAAATATTATATTTTTTATTTTTTTAAAATAATTTCAAGAGTGATTACAACTTTTAAATAAATATATTTATGAGATCTATGTTAATTTTTTTTTAAAAGAATAAATTAGCATAAATATTTTAAATGCATCTATTTATTAGAGTTCCCTCTAGTTATAATATATATCAAAATTTTAAAAAAAGACATACAAAAACCTTCTATGAAGATTAGGTAGGAAATAGAGTTCACCAAAGCTTAAAATATCAACCTAATATATTCTATAAATTACTTACTTTTTATATAATACCTATGTACTTAAATGAATAATATGTATTTTTTTTAATTTTCAAAAAAATGAATTTCAAATAAATTATTTATTCTATATTTAATTATATATTTATTTTAAAATTATTATTATTTTTTATTTAGTAATATATATAATTATTTTATTCAATTAAATGGAAATAATCATGATGTAATTTTATAGAGTTATTATTTTTTCTATTTGTTTTGTATTTTTGTTATTTTTGTATATAAGTTCTTTAATATTTTTTGAACACATTCATACCATTACATTCCACCCCTTGTTGTCATTATAATTAGACCTCTCAACATAATTAATTATTTAGTATAAATAAATCATGTTTATTAGAAGGTTAATATATCATTAAGAAATAATTAATACTTTACTTTAAGAAATAAATCATTTTAAATGTTTCTTTTAAGATATTTAAGTTGATGTGTTATATCTCTCCGCCTTTTTTAGAAGGTTAATATTGTCTAAGATCCCTCTTGTGAGAGCTAATGTTATTAAGGGTTTCAAATAATGTATTTTTAGGTATTTTTGGTGGTTATTTTTATCTTTATAGATAAAAACTTGGTATACCTTTTAATTTATTTTATGAAGTTTGTAATGATAAGTAGGATATACATTTTACACTGTACTAAATTGTATTCTTTTATTAGGATTTCATTGTGTAGTTTTTGAGTGAAATTTATCAACTCATATTTAATGAGCAGTCGTTCACGCAAACCCCTCTCTCATGAGTATGAATGGTTCACTTAGCAAGTTCATTACATCTAGGTGATGCTCATAAAGATGAAGCATCAATACTTCTAAAAAGGTCATCCATTCTAATACTTAAACACAAGTGTGCTTAACCATGGATTTTTCCCTAAGATCAAGCCCACTTAGCTTCGTACCCCATTTGCAAAACATTCAACAAGTGTTGCACCTTATGAACCATTCATTATAGACCCCCTTTAGCTCATCCAATGACAAGTGGGAGATATTTTTTGCAATGTATGAAATTATTAATTTATTAAGATTCAACTATGTAGTTTTTAAGTAAAAATCATTTACCCATATTTCATGAGTAGTAGTTCACACAAACCCATTGCTCATGAACATGAATGGTTTACTTGACACTCAATGCATCTAGGTGATGCTCATAGGGGTGAAGAATTTAGACTTCCTAGGAAGTCACCCATCCTAGTACTTCTTTGAGTTGATTACACTTAAACAAGTTTCCCACACCAATATAAGACCCACTTAACTTGCTACCCCATTTACAAAACCTTCTACAAGTTTTGTGTCTTATGAACCTTTCATGATAGAGCTCATTTAGCTCATTCAATGACAATATTCTTTTGTAGTGTTGAATTATATTGTTTTATATTGTACTATGAGACATGAACATTGTCCGCTTAGCACTAATTACATCTAAGTGATACTCATAGGTTCTATGAGTTTGACTCAAAATCTATGCAATTGAATACTTATAAAATATTATAATTGAAAAACTAAAAATAAATACCTCTTACTTATCATGAGATGACTTAAGGGAGCTCCATAATGGATGTTTCATAAGGCACAAAGCTTGCCAAAGGTTTTACAAATGGAGTAGCATGCTAAGCGGGAATGATCTTGGGGGAAAAATCAATGGTTAAGCATTCTTCAGTCAAAGTACTAGTGGGATGGGTGACATTCTAAGAATTATTGATGCTTCACCCATATGAGAATCACCTAGATGCCATGAGTGTTATTTAGATCATTTGTGATTATAAGATATGGGTTCATGTGAACTGCTACTCATAAAATATAGGTCAATGAGTTTGACTAAAACATTATGCAATTAAATCTTTGATACAATAACACAATTTGATACACTAAAAAAGATCTTACCTAACATCATATGAGCTGAAGAGCTCAATAATGAATGGTTCATAAGGCACAACAAGTTTATTGAAGGTTTGGTATATGAGGTAGCAAACTAAGTGGGTTTGATCTTGGAGAAACTACATGGTTAGGCATGCTTGAGTTAGAATGGTATTAGGATGGAAGACCTCTTGGGAAGTCTTGATGCTTCATCCTTGAAAGCATCACATAGATGTAAAATATGTTAAGTGGATTATTCATGCTCATAAGAAATAGATTCATGTGAACCACTAATTAAGAAATATAAGTCACTCAAAAACTACACAATTGAATATTGATAAGAACACATCTTAATATCAACATTATAAAATTATTTTTATATAATAGTATATGAAAATCTATTATATTTTTAACTAAGTAAACAAAGTGTTTTCTTACACTATATGATTTAGGCCAAATGCTATTTAATAATAAATCAAATCAACCTTAAAAAAAGGAGTTGAAACTAAAAAGAAATGTTGAATATTAAATAATTGAAAAAAGAAATGAAATGCTAGAGAGAGAAAGGTGCCTATATGGATTTTTGCATGTTGTTGACTAACCAATGTGATACGATAAATGTCTAAAATTTGAGATTTGAATTTTGAATGAGGATAATAAAAAAATTGTGAGAAATATGTGCAAAGATTCATGTTGTCGAGGTCATGACTACATCATGTGCTTGGTCATATACTAGGTCACATCACATGAAATAGTTTGAATGGTACAACTTGGTTTGTGATTAATAAAAACTTCTACTATGTACTCATATATTTTGTACCTATCTCTATGAAAGGGGTTGTACTTAAAAAGCACATTAGGTTTACACTAGGATAGAATGAATTGACAACTTTCTTGATAGTATTCATACCACTTAGACGCTATATAAAGCTACAAAATGGACCAATCATAAATGTGACATTAATCCAACAAATGTAATCAAGATTGGGGATAGTACTAAATGTTCTTTGGTGAGCTTCCTATAAATTCTTGATGTCAATAATTGATTATCCTAATGACCTAGAAGATTCCCTTAAATGCATGTTATCAAATTCCCAACTCGATATTTTTGGTGTAAATGAAGGAAATATAGCGAGTAGATATTCTAAAAAAGTGTGTCCCAAGATTGGGATATTTAAATTTTTAAATATGAGTATGCTACATTGTGTGACCAAATTAAAGGACCAATTCATACCAAACAATATAAACTTAGGTGGAAATATTTAGAAAAAATGATTGGTTAATTTCCCGAATAAATAAATTGGTTGGTATAACTATGCATTTATTAAATCTATGCAAAAGGAAAAGTGTAAAAGTATAAAGTATTCACTTTTATGATCTACATTAATGAATTGTCATTATTTTTTAATATTTCTATTGATTATAATGTAATGTAATAAGTTGTAACATTTTTAATTTTTAACAATCTATCAACAAAGCCAAAAAACCTTTCACAAATGAGAATTGCAATAAAGAATTACTATATTGCCACATAAAAATGAATTACATCATAATATAATATTTAATTAAATTGCATTGCTTTAAGAGCAAGGATAAAAATATGAAGACATACTAAGATCATGCCATGTGTCTAAATCCTATGAAATGAGAGAAAAGGAAAAAATACATAAGTAAGCTTAAGTTAGAAGATGTGAATAGGTTGTCAAGTCTAACTTGATAAATAAAATACATTTTTACACCAACACCCCCCTTAAGTGCAACATAGGGAGGTACAAAATAATGCATGAAAGAAAAATATAGATCATGGAAATTGGGTCTAATGAGGTTCCCAAGTACAAAATATATCTCTCACAAATAAAGAAAAGGAGAAAACCTCATGGGAAAAAAATCCTCTCTAAAAGAGAAATAAACATGAAAAATGTGAAGGACTTGAGAAGAACCCCCAAGAATAACTTTTTTCACACCAAGCATCAATCACAAAAAAGATAATGAGGCAATGTCAAAGGCTTAGTGAATATGTTTGCAACATAATCCTTTGTAGGTAAATACTCCAAGTTGAGAAAACCATCCCAGATGAGTTTGCATATGATGTGCATGCAGGTCTTGATATGCATAGTCTAATGATGATCCAATAGGTTGAATGAAATGTGAATGGCACTCTAATTGTCACACCAAAGAATAGTGAAACTATCGGGAGTAAATCCAAACTTGGTCAACAACTATCAAAAGCCACAAAACCTCTTGGCTAGTTGAAGCTACTACTCAATACTCAACCTTTGTAAATGATAATGCAATAGCATATTGCTTCTAGTAAGACCATGAAATGAGACCAAAACCAAGGGAAAATACAAAACCAAAAGTAGAATTCCTATCATCAACATCACCATCCCAATCCAAGTCAGTGAAGTTCACAATATGATAGTCTATTGATGTATGATGAATGCTAAAATATATGGTGTCCTAAATATATCTCAAAATATTTTCGATGGCCTTTCAGTGACTCTCATGTGGATCATGAGATAAATGAGATACAAATCCAAACACAAAATAAATATAAAAATGATAATGTGTCAAGTAAAAAAGATTTCCAACCAACTACTTGTGTAATGTAGTGTCAATTAAAAGACTTGAACAATTAGAATAAAATACATCACTTGACTCAAACAAAGAGGGGGAAAGATTGCAATCAAGCACACCAAATCTCGATTGTAAATCAAGAGAATACTTCTAATAGAAAATGGTAATCCCATCTAAAGATTGAATAACCTATAAATCAAGAAATTAATCTAGAAGTCCAAGATCTATCATATCAATTGCTCTATCAATGCTTGTTGAACACTCTGAATCATGGAAGATGAGCTACTTGTGAGAATAAAGTCATCCACATACAACACAAGAATAAAAATATCATCCCCCTATATATGAGTGTAAACCATGGGAATGAAATGGCATCATGCAAAACTAGAAGAAAAAAAGAATTATCCATCTCCTCATAGCATTAAGACCATATAATGAATTAAAAATCTTGCAAAAATATGAAGAGTCTTATCCAAAACATGGAGGATATTCCATATAGATATCATCATGAATATCATCATGCAAGAAGGAACTCTTCACATCCATTTGATAAATTGACCATCCCTATGATGCAACAAGTGAAATTATAAGATTAATGGAATCCATCTTGGCAACAAGAGTAAATGTCTCAAAATAGTTAATGCCTTCAACCTGTGAAAATCCCTTTACAAAAAGATGAGCCTTAAAATTATAAGTAGAACTATCAATTACATAGTTGGTGTAATACACCCAATTGCACTGGACACCAACTTTATTCCCTTAGAAAGATGTACAAGATCCCAAGTATGATTATTTATCAAAGATAAATACTCATTTGTCATAGTTGTGTCCCACTTATGAATTCCTATCACATATAAAAAAAAATAGGATCATTCAAAACAACATGACTCAAAAGACTAACACTCAAGATTCCTATGAGGGAGTATGATGGACATTCAATGGATTACTAGTCGAAGATCCAACTGAATCAAGAGTCATGTGCACTGATTGATAAAATTTTGTGGATTTGGAAGAACATCCTCATCCTCAAGAAATAAGAAATCCTTGAGACATGAAGAAGGAGGAGTAGGTAATGAGAAAGAAGTTGGTGATTGAGAATCCATCAGAGGAAATCTCTCATCAAACTGGACATTTCACTTGAACAAGACATATTTGAACATAAGATCAAACATGTAAGCCTTAACATCCTCACAATAGCCAATAAATATGAGTGGTTGACTCTTTCTCTCCATGGATTTTTTCTAAACATCTAGAATAAGTTCCCAAGCATCACTACCTAATACTTGGAATGCAGATACATCTAGCTTAACATGGGACTAAGCCTCCTCAAGAGTCATATTTCACACTATCTTAAATGTGGCATGCAAATCTAAACATAAATATCATAATTGCTTGCTTTAGCCTAAAAATTGGAATCCATGGTCCATGAATGAATATACAAATTTTCATCTCTTATAAATTTTTGTTCTCTCTCAACTACACCATTTTGTTAAGGGGTGTAGGGAACTGTAAGCTAATGTTGAATACCATGCTCACTACACAAATATTTGAAAACCTTATTGGCATACTCCCCCTATTATTTGTGTGTATCCTCATAATAGAAAGAGTAGATTGCTTCGCTATAAATGCCTTGTAAGTCCCAAACGTATTAAGGACCCCACTCTTGTACTCAAGAAAGTAAACCCGTGTACATATAGAGAAGTCATCAATAAATGTGAGCACATACCTAACCCTGGAAAATGAAAGAGTCAAAAATGACATGAGATTACTATGTATCAACTCTAAAGGTGTCTTACCTTCTGGCTGAGGGTTCCAGAGACATTCAAAATCTGTTTGTAAAGGGTTTCGGGACCCCTTCAAAACCTGTTTTTACCTTAATCAAAAACTCTAAAGGTGTATTTGTGTGTGTGGCCTTATCTTTGGAAAAATGATTCTAATGATGTTTTCCAAGTACACAATCTTGAAAAACTCCCTCTATCTATGAAATCTCAGGTACACTAGTTACCAATGCATGTGTGCTCATCTATTGTAGATATCTATAATTGACTTGACCAAAGCATTCATACCAAAGCTAACTCAAAGAACTTGGAATGTACTATAAGAGATGATCTTAATGAACTAGGTCAAAAATATCAAACCTATCTAACAAATATGCATGATCAACACCCCCTAAATCAATAATAATCTCAAGGTCATAAAGTTCTCAGATAATCAAATCACAAGGTGAGAAATCAACTATCCTACTAGAATGTCAAAGTGGCAAATTTGATACACAAAAAGGAGGTTATCAAAACTACATGGACTAAATACAATCATCCTGAAGTTGAAAAATACCTCATCCAAAAACTAAAAGTTATGTAGAATCCCCCACTACAATATATGAAGTACTATAATTTGAAAGTGACTTGACAATATCCTAGGAATGTGGCATATGATAAGAAGATCCCAAGTTAAGTATCCAACTCATGGTTGAAGATAAAGATTGTGTAGAAAGGAATTGGCCTTTATTTGTAGCAGTGGAAGTGGAATTAGAGGATGAAATGGTGTGCTTCTACATAGTTTCATTTGAACCCTCTTGTCTCTTCCAACATCTAGTTATGGCATTTCCCTCTTTGCCATAAAAATTGCAAGGTTCTCTTTATTTCTTCTTTGTCTTGGAGGAAGACTCACTTGACTTAGAAGATTTGTAATTCTTAAAAGTGAATTGTTTTTTTCTATTCTAACTTGGAGGAACTATCATTGCCTGATAAAAGAATGTATCTCATTTTTTTCCATCTCCTTTCGATGATTGTGCTACAAATGCTTGATTTTTGGAACTAGAAATAATATCTAACTATACCAACTTATCATATTCCTATGTTAGATGATCACAAAAAGCTCAAAAGAGGGCATGGTAAAAGTGTCATCTAATGCATTCATAGTAGAATAAAGTGTAGAAGAGAAGACCTAAAATGACCCTCTAAGCTTATATAGAATCAAGAAAATGCATTCTTTGTCAGCCTTATCCTTTCCACAATCCTACAATTGTGACCTTAGTGACTTAAATTTGACCAAAAAGTCCTCAATGGAGGAGAAGGAATCAAGTGTAAGTTTATTCAATTCTACCTCAATCTAAATTGTTGAAAATTCATTAACTATAGTAAAAATCTCTTTGTACTTATCTCAAATATGCTTAAGATTCCCACAAGACTTAATGTGAAACAATAGGTTGTATGAAACATGTAGTGAAATTAGTCCCATCACCTCATCCATCTTGTTTTTGTGTGTAAATTTCTCATATTTTTTAGTGAACTTAAGTGGTGTACCATCCAATATAGACCATAATCCTTCAGACATGAGCAATCTAGTCATATGAGGTTTCCAAGTGTAGTAATTATGTGGCATAAGATACTCAATAGAAAAGGTTTCCACCATTTTGTGTTTGGTTTTTGATTGTGTAAAAATGACTAATTTGCTAAATTGAAATATTTTATAACCCCTTGATATGTTTTAGGGAGAAAATTAATCCTCCCTACAACAAGAAAAGAAAACCCTTTTTGCAAATTTTTATGATAGTAGAGTAAAAAATAAAGAGTTCACTCCAGATGGAATTTTTGTGTACTTGAAATATAATCTAGAAAAAATAATTTGATGGTTGCATAGATCATGAAACCAACTTTTTGATGCTTATTCATTTAAAAAAAAAACATTGTATGCCCATTTCCATGAAAGTGCTCCATTAGGGCCTCAAGGCAAAAAAATTGCCCCAAGTTAAGGCCCTAGTCACCCATGTGACCAAGTGCTAGAGGTCAAGGGGCTAGTGCCTACAAAAGAATTTTTGTTCTAGGGTTATGTTGTTGGATTTCCTTTAGAGGCACAAGATGTTGATATTATGTTAAGCCTCTAAGCTTGCAAGTGTATTGTAATTGTTTTTGTTGCTAAATAATGCATTGGCTCAATGCTTTGGAGGGTGGGGGTTTTTATTCAAAAGGATTTTCTCCATGTATGTTGGTATCTATTCTCTTCTATCTATGATTTTTCTATTATTCTCTCATTCTTTCTTTCTAAGTGAGGGTTTACTTTTCATTATGTTGATGCTAACTTGTATTTCTTTCCTCAAAGGGTTTATGGAAGAAATGAATCCATATCCTATTTTTTCTTTTTGGACATAGTTTTTTTTACTTGTATCAAGCTTTTGTTTAGTAAATCTTATGGTATTAGACAAGCATACATAGTATCTTCCTAACAAAACATCAACATGGGAATTAACTAGGTTACCCAAAACAAGGCAAAGGAATATGAGATGTACCCAATCAAATTTTAGAAGTGAAGGAATAAGTCCAATCTTCTTTTGAGGTACCTATATCAATTGATAGGGCACCTTGAGGTTAAGCACAAACCAAACAAATGGTTATACCACTTATCTATTATTTATAAGACCTAGGCTCACAAATCGGTTACCTAGGTGGTTTGATGTAAGAGCATCCTTGATCTATAATGAATATTGTTAACAAAAAATAGTTGTTATTTTTTTCTTTGCTTTGTTTTGTAGGTTCTATTTGAGTATTTGGGGATAGTGCTTGCACTTTCTTGTGTATGTTTCTCAAGGTATAGAGATGCTACAATGTTATCATGGAGGGGATTTTCTATAGTAATCTTGCCACACTTTTTCATAGGAAGGTTTTCTTAAGTTTTTCTCACCATGTTCTCAACTTAAGTGTGTGGCAATGACTTGATCATGTTTTGAGCTTAGCACTTGTATGGGATGCTACTGGAGATGGGTCTATTTGTTGGATCATTTAGAATTCACTATTCATTAGGAATTCTTAAGTATTTATGCTTTCATCCAAGGAGGGAATATTTGTTTTTGTTGAGTTTGGAAACTCAAATTCTAAAATGTCCAATTTATGGGGTTCACACTAAGTTAGAAATATTATATAACTAGATGCTTTCATCATGGTCTATGTTTGGGTTCCACAATCTCTACCATTTAGTTGGACCAATTTGAACCAGCTTAATTTGTTTGGCACCAATAACACTTAACATGTTTGAGGATTTTGTGTTTGGAATTATCCACATTAGGTGGGTATGCTACAAATTTTAGAGGGTCATCCCAATCCATGGGAGATTGTAATGCGATTTGTTTTAAGTTAAGACATGTATAAGCATGCATCTCTAAATGCATTGTAAATCATCACTCAAATTTTAAAGATCTAGAAGTTTACAAATTGTAAAGAGATCCATTGTAATCTATATTTGTTTAATTTTGTGCCTTGTTTTATGAATTGAATTCTATTATAACAAGATATAATGTTGACTTCAATTCTTTCTGTTTTAATCCAACATGTGTATTTGTTGTACTACCTAATTTGACAATCCTTATATATATTCTCAAACCGTTACCTACATTACATATTACATACATTACTTTATGTTTATTAAAATTATTTCTTAAAATAATATATAAACTCATACAAAACATAACACAAGACAAGAAGAACACAAAGCCTACAACTACACCACTACTAACACTTAAACACCTATTTAAGGTAAAGCATGTTCCTATTAACTTGCTTTTGTTACAACATATATTTGCTTAGTGGCATCTAAGAGTCCTCTCCAAGTCTATTACATTTTTTTTTTCCAAACATACAAAGCTTGATAAGAGATTACAAACATGAGCAACTATAGATGCCACATTTTAATTGCATTTTGTTAATTTATTTGTTCATGCATAATTGAATGTTGGAACTTTCATTTGAATCTGAAGAATTTACAAGGAATTGCTCTGCCGGTTATTGTGTTTGATGCTCCTTGTCAATGATTTTTAGTAGACTCCAATTCTACCCTTTCATTTCATTATTATTGACGATTTGTAATGACTGGACTTACACAAAGTTTTAAGAACATATACATTTGTAGGGGACAGAATGTTAGCGAATATTTACTTCTTCAATGGTTAGAAGAATGAGTTTCGTTCAATAAAGTTGTCTTAAAGGCTAAACTTTTTATTAAAAAAACTTAAGAATTACATTTAGAATGTAACATATGTGTATTTTAGTGATTCTATTGATTTTATATAAATTTTTTACAAACTCTTGGCAAATAGTTATCTAGAAATTTATCTACTGCCAAATCTGAATTTTGAAAATTTTGTTAAAAAATAGACAAATGACTCAAAATAGCCCATAATAAATACCCTGCTTTCTTATGCTTCTAACTCATGTCTTCTTTTTACAGGCATTTGTAGACATTAACCTTTCTTTGACTGCTTGCAAAATGCAGACAGTTCATAAAATGCAGTTGTGAAGTCTCATACTGACATCTTTTATTGCAAACAGTTCCACTCTCCAAGTTCATAGAATAAGAACTAAAAATAAAATATTTTTATGTTCCACAGGAATAGTTGAGGTACAAATTCTACAATATACTCAGATTTCTGTTACATAAACAGCCAACATACATGCCAATGTCTGACTTGGGTTGAAAAGGTCTTTGTAGAATTACACAAAAAGTGGTGCTTAGTGATCAGGATATCTCCTCATCTTTACAAGCAATGCTTTCTACCTTTTTGTAGATAAAGCAACTCGCAAAAGAGACATAGATGCATAAGAATAGTGCACTCAGTGCAGCCAGAAGCCAGTAGAAGTAGTCTAAATGAGCTTTGTTTAAATTGTCTGCAAACCAGCTTTGTCCCTCGGCTTTGCTACTAAGTTCCTCAATAATAGAAATAATAATACTACTCAAGAAACTCCCAACTCCAAAGACGCTCAAATACATAGCAATTCCCAAGCTTCTCATTGTGTCAGGCATCTGATCATAAAAATACTCTTGCAAACCTATCATTGTAAACACGTCTGAAACACCAAATAGGATGTATTGTGGAAGCAGCCAAAAAATGCTCAGTGGAATTGTTGCATGGGGCTTGTCTATCAAACCATATTCTTTTGCTGCTTGGAGCCTTTTCATTTCTGTCATTGCTGCAACAATCATGGAAAGAACAGAAGAAAACATACCGACACCTATCCTTTGCAGCAGTGTTATACCACGGTCATTTCCAGTTATTCTTCTGGCAAGTGGAACAAATATTCGATCATAAACAGGAACCAGCACAATAATGGACAGGCTGATAAAGCTTTGCAAGGTTGCTGCAGGGACTTCAAAGTCTCCAATGATCTTTCTATCCATCGTGCTGCCCTGTTTTGTGAAAAATGTTGGAGATTGTGCAAAAACAACCCCATACATCAAACAGGCAACCCAAATAGGAAACAACCTTAGAACAAGTTTAACCTCTTCAACTTGTGTGATCGTGCATAGCCTCCAATTAATATCTGTCTTGTCCTCAAGGTCTAACGGAACTGCAACTGTTGCTTTGTCAAGAAACCTGCTATGTGAACATTTCCTCCAAGTTTGTCAACTACATTTAAAAAAGCAACATGCTTAAACCTAAAACTAAATATAAATATGGCATCTGTGCACTCTTTAGATGCATATAAACATGTGAAATGGATTACCCAAATTGGTTTGTAGGCAGAAGCTTTCTCGTTGTGTCACTTGCGAAAGGTTCTTGAATAACATGTGCTCTCTGTTCTCCTTGAGAAGGAATAGGGAGATCCCACTTACGAATTGCAGCGACAAAAACTTGGATAATTCGAGTAATTGGACTGGTAGAAGGAAGTTTATGTCGGTACATTTTTGTGCCACACAAGAAGACAGAGAGTGCTATTGCCATGGCCATAGTTGGGATGCCAAATCCTAGACCCCATCCAACATTTTCTTGGATGTACATGATAATATTAATAAATAAAATTAAGCCACTGGTTAAACCAAAATACCACCAATTGAAGAACGAGCTTTTATGCCTCCTTTCGGTTGGGTCTTCTTGATCAAATTGGTCTGCACCAAATGCTTGTAAACAAGGTTTGTGACCTCCTTGACCCAATGCCACCAAGTATAGAGAAAAGAAGAAAAAACCCAGCTGGAAAGCTGAAGGTTTGGGACAGAAATATGATGTGTCAACACATGTGGGTGGGCTAAATATTGTCAGAGATGCTGAAATTGTTAAACAGATCAACCCCTGCAGCCAGACACCATCCTAGTTAGTAATGCTTACTATTTCTTCTCTACTATAAATTGTTGTCAACTCAAACAAAAATTGAACTTAAGTAAAATACTTTGTACTTCAGTAAGCTACCCATTTTCCTGGTCATTTATTCACATGTTCGCCTGTAGATTGGCAACAGCCTTCCTACAGTGTAAATTTATTGAAGAATAATTGCAAACCAAAACTAAAAGTTAGCCCAAATTAATATTATTTGCACTTACAGATACAGGTCCTTATCAAAATTACCAAACTAGGGTCGTCGTCAAGGTAATCGGTTTTACTTATTTTTCCACACACATACACTGCTAACTTGTAAGGACAGCGAAAATTACTTTTCCAAAAAAATATAGAATTGCTAATACTCAGTATTGCTCAAAGTTTCGTCATGGTCACATTCACTGATTGTTGTTTTATTGAACGTCATAAACAACCCAATTCACACCATGTGAGATTATCTATATAATAAAAAGTAATCCTTAATGGTGTTAGACTGTTAGTATGTCAGTCTGTTTACATACAAAGAGCTAGGTACGCACTTTAATAGACATTGCTATGGTGTTAAGACACTGAAACGTCCATTTTTCTTCTTAGATGTCACTAAAAAATGTCATAGATGAAAATTCCCAGTATAGCTCAAGATTTCTAGATGGTCACAATCTATTATAATAGTTTTATTGAACTTCATTAATAACCCAATTCACACTTAGGGAGATGATTTATTTGGCGAGGAAGAATCCTGGTGATTGATTGCCAATTTCATATTGCAGAATCCCAAGGTTCACTAGATTGGAATATATTGACAAGAACTCCAAGGTTCATTATAATGAAATATATTGACAAAAATTCCAAAGTTCAATGGATACAATATATCAGCGAGAAAAACACAAAATTTACAAATGTGTACAAACAAAACGCATTTTAACAATCCTCTGATACAGCAGTTCTTATTGTGAACATTTTTTTCTTTTTAAGCATCAGTGAAAAAAAATCAGAGTTGATAATACTCAGTATTGCTGAAGATTTCTGTGGGGTCACAATCAATGATTGTAGTTTATTGAATGATGAATCTCATACAGAACCCACCAATTCAAATCATGTGAGATGATCTATTGTTCGAAAATTAAGGTTTACATATTCTAATAAAGTCACTTAATGTTAGATTTAATAAATAATTAGTTTTATAAACAAGATTTCTGCATGATCACAATCACAGCATGTACTTTTATTAAACCTCATAAACAGTTCCATTCAAACTGAGATGATAGGCTCAGCAAGGGAGAACCCAATGACTTATTCTCAATCATGTAGTGCAGAATCACAAGGTTCAAATAGAAAGAAATGTATTGGTCAGGATAATGCTTAATTTCGAAGTGGGTACAAATAGAATGCTAAATTTCGAAGTGGGTACAAATAAAATGCTAAATTTACAAATGAGTAGGGAAAAAAGGGCTTTGGGTACCCAGGAAAAAATACATACCAGCAGATACACAAGAGAAGACACAAGAATTGTCCAGTACCGACCCAGATAGGAATCTGCAACAAATGCTCCGAGGAGGGGAAGCATGGATGCCACACCTGACCAGACATTGACATTTTTTGCAGCAGTAGCAGTAGTCTCTTGCATGACACTTGTGAGGAAGGTGATCAAGTTGGCCGAAATGCCATAGTAGGCCAATCTCTCTGCAATTTCAACACCAATGATGAGAAGGGATGCTGCCCATCCTCCTGTGAGAAGCCTGCTGACAGGCCTTCCTTTGAGGTCTGTTGATCCATCCTGAACTATATTGCTACCAAGGAGGGGTTGTTCACAGGATGAGGAGGAAATGGGTTCCATGGCAATTGAGTAATAATTTCCTTCGTTTTCGGATCTATATATGGGTTTATGTAGAAGATCTATCAAATGGGTAACTGCTTTGCATTTCTTTCTTTAGGCAGAAGTGACAAACTTCTGAACTGTATTAAAACATATTCAAATATGTTGCAGGGCAATAGCAGGTCGGCCTATATTTGAATGTGAAGCCATCATGCAAAGCCAAAGCCTTAGCCCTGTAGAAAACCATATTTAAATGTTGGGGTGAAAACCATATTTAAATGTTGGGGTTTGATCCAGTATCGATTATATAATGTAATTCATCATGTGGCCTGTAAGAATTTTAGTTTTTTTCCCTAAAATAAGTTTTACTAGCCTATAGGTTAATGGGGTCTTTCAACGACGAATATTCTCATGACCCTAAGTGTTCGATATTGTCAGGATTCTGCTGGAAATGCACAACAAGACAGTCTTTATAAGATTTACCTGATGGTGCCAGAGACCTGGAGAAATAGAACTAGCTTATGGATGCGCTCCCCAGTATGACTGTTAGCGGTACCCCTAATTTGGCAGACTTTTTCCCATATCTGAGATTTTTGTACCCGCAGGAGACGTTACAAGGGAACTCACGAGAGGAAATATAACGATTTTCTGCATTTTTGCTGGAGAATACGGTGGAGGGGGAGAATTTCGAGCTTAACTAGAAAAGTTTTCTGCAGTTGGGTTTTTGGAGTTCTTTTGACCACAAATTTGGCGATAAAGAGGCGGCTGTAATATATTATTTCCGAAGCCTCTTATTTTTTTTTATTATTATTAAATTTATTCAAGCGAATAGGAGATGACAAGAAAACAGTTCCAAAACCTCCTAATTGCAAGGCACCACAGCCACCAAGGTTCACATGTGACGTTAACTTTCCTCTTTGGATGATCATAATTGAAGTCCCTCTCACTTGGAAGGGGTCTACTCCACAGATGTCAATCTATGCTAACGTCAGGTATTTCAGAAGGTTGCCTCATTTGGAAGGAATTATTTGTGCATATAAAAAGTGAAAGGATTTTATATCAAAGTTATAGAATTATTTAGTTATTATATGAGAGTACGAGTTTTATGTTGAAATGTTTCAGTTAAGAGATTAAGATTGAGGCGTGTTTATTCAATTAAAGTTACTTATAGAACAATCTTAACTACATCTCTTATGATGTTGGGGCATTGCGATCAAAAATACTTGTGGTGGGCTCATTTCGAACAACTTCTCTAATAGACCAAAGGTCCATTGACTTTTACTATCCTTGTACTACGTGAAAATAATAGATATTATTTTATAACAAAGTAATAGATATTATTTTATAACAAAATAATATTAATATTTTTTTAAGTATCATTGATAAAATATATGTTTCTTTATAGGTTAATTAAAGATAATTAAATAAATGTACTTAGTTAAGTTTATATTAGTATAAGTTGATTAATGGTGATAATTAGGATTGATAATTGCAAAGGTGTTTTATAAAAGTAAATTTAGTAAATAAGGATTTAACTTTATGATTGAAGAATGTGTGATAAATTCTCATAGAAGCAATATAAATATCTTAAACAATATTTCTACGAAGATTAAAACACCTAAGCAAAATTCATACAAGAGAACCAATTACATTTCTCTAGTTAAATCATTTCACCAAATATTCCAAATTCCAACAATTTATGAGATATGCATAAGTACTTAATTGTTTTAATTGTTTGTTTAATAATAATATAGGATTTTATTCAATTCCAAATCAAGTTTAGCATACACTGTTTCTAATTTTTAAATCAAACTAAATATAATTTTTAACTAGTCTTTCATTTACATATAAGAACAATATAAAAATCAAAAGATCGTTATCTTAATATGCAATGTGTCTTTAAGTAATAATCTTGTGACGTACTAAGATATTGTTTGGAGGGAGAGCATTATCTGAGTGCTTTACCTCTATTTGCAAAATAATCCTCCACACACCCTCCTACAAGAAGTGGCCCTATCCTTCATGAGGGTAGTAGATAAAGAGATCCATGAATGTACCATACCAATCAAGAACTGAGTGTGAGCTATCAACTTTGTTGCTTGCAACTTGTCACATAACCCTAAATTTCCTTTAGCTAAGTATGACATTTGGTTATCATGCAACTTATCAAGTACAGTGGAATAATAATGCACACAAATTATGCATCACTTTGGCCAAAGTATTTTTATATCATAAATACAATTCTACAATTCTTTTGTCCACCACTCCTATCTCAACTTGACTCAACACAATATAAACAAATTACTTTATTCACCCTAAAACTCAGTAAACTCAAGTGACAATATAAATTGATTATACAATTCTATTTAATTAAGAATAAATGCATAACTTGACAATATGCCCATTCAAACATGACAAAAAAATAATGGAATTTATATTTTATTAATCACACATATCTAACTATTGTATTACATTTGTATAAGCTCATACAAATTAGATACATACTCTTATAAATATACATATACATAGGTGTATACCTCAATTTCATCTTGTACATGCCCTTATATATATCTATATTTATATTTATAATCATTTTCTAATTCATCCATGTTGAAAGTAATTACTGTTAAAACCTAGACCTGATTGTGCTTAGTTTATAACCAAGGAATGATGATATTAGAACAATGATTCTCATAATGAATTACATAACTATCCTTATCAAATATAATGTTTTTGCCCTATATTTGTTTTAAAATTCAAGTATACTAAACTTGTATATTTTCTAGATGATCTTCTCATATGCACACAGTTATGAGTATGAATATGAGATGAAACTTCTTTGTAAAGAAGGTTAACTAATTTAAGTATCAATGTTTCCATATTCCAACCTTTATTTTTTACACAATTTCTGCAAAAGGATTAATCATTCGAGTGTTATCTTTCTCTAATATTGAACCACAGTTAGTTTCTCAACTTTTCTTTTGTAATATACAAACTATTATTGATCACTGTGAAATAGAACTCTAATGTCTTTGATTGTGTTTGCATGTATTATGGAAACATGTTATAATTAGCTTTCAAAATAATCTAAAACGTATTCAGTAGGATAGACCTATTCATGTTTATATGGTGACCAGTGTACTATGGGGATGTGTCCCACCCCCAAAATCCTTGCATTTTTGGGATTGAGACATCTCCAAGATGTGGGGACTTGGAGGAGACGTTCCCCCATCATCCCACCACTAGCTCTGCAATCTCAAGGACATTTTCAAGATGCATCCCTTTTAGAGGGGACATTTATAGAATTTCCCATTTAGAGGGGACATCTAAGGGATAATAGGGGTATCAGGACATAATAACCCGACCAAAATAACTCGGCCAAAATAACCCAGGGTCATAATAACCCATGGATAGAATAACCCGTGGTCAAAATAACCCATGGACAAAATAACCCATGGTCATTTTAGATCAAGCTAGTAAACTAAAATATTAAAAAATGATTTTCATCATTACTGTCATGAAAAAGAAACTTTTCCCCTCTATTGGTAATTGTATATTCAACTGGTTTACTAGCTTGAGGTACAATGACCATGGGTTATTTTGTCCATGGGTTATTTTGACCACGGGTTATTTTGTCCATGGGTTATTATGACCCTAGGTTATTTTGTCCCTTGGTTATTGTGACCAGGTTATTCTATCCAGGGTTATTTTGGTCGGGTTATTATGTATCGTAACCGATAATAGGATGTCCCTAAGATGTCTAGGGAACTCCCAAGAATCCCTCAAATATGTCAAGGATTCCCAAGTGTCTTCCACAGTGCAAGCAAAGAAAAAATAATTTTAAAAAATGAAACTTGTGCCCAATTTCAAATTGTAATGACCTATGGGCCCCACCCAAACCTTGAGCACTCTATAGATTGGCTTTCTAACCTCTTTTCAACTCATTACAAGTTATCAACAAGTTGTGAGTAGTGAGAGTGAGAGTAAGAGTGAAAAGCAAGAGGATCGAGGAAGAGCAAGAAGAGGAGTGATGCCAATTCAAATGATTGAAAGAAAGTTTCAAGCCTTAAGGTAGGCTTTCTAGTTAAATGTTCTTCCATTACTATTGTTTTTTAATTTTTAATTAGTCTCTTTCATTACAAATTGAAATACTAGTTTACATTGTTGATTGTAATTTGATGCAAATTTCAATTCTAAATTTTAAATTTAATAGTTAAGTTTTGCAAATGATTCAACGAATAATAATGAATCAATGGTCAAATTTTAATTTTTTAAATTATATAATAGGAATTTGTCATATTTTATTTTTTAAGTTTTAGATGTTCAAATTTTTCATTTTTCCAAATTAGGATTATAACTTTTGTTTATCCTTTTCTTTATGCTTCATGTGACCTAAAGTAAGAAAAAAGTGAAATCCTTATTCGACAAAGGTCAAGAATAAGATTTTTTTTTGTATCCTTTGCTTCTATGCTTTGTGCGACCTGAAGTAAGAAAAACATTTTTTTTTTCTCTTAATCCCTTGCATTATGCATATTTTTAATTTTAATTTTAAAATTATAAAACACAGATTGAATATTGTCTATTGTAGTGTCACTATGAGCTCTCATAGCTAATGAAAGTGAAAAAGAAGAGAAGGTTGAAACCATTAGTTTTGTTGGGAGTGAAACTATTAGTTTGCCTTCCAAAATACTGCCAAAATATGTTAAGGGACCCTTTGATCCTACATCTCCTATAAAATAATTTGCAAAAAAAAACAAATAAATCTTGAGGCACTAGGTTGTGGAAGTGCAACTTTTATGAGCTAAAATTTCAAGGAAACATTATCGATCTTAATGCCTACCTCCTTCATATCTAAGACAAAGGTGTAGATGTATGTGATAATTTGACACAAAAACTAAAATATAGGGTTGAGATAAGTAAGTTATAGGGATTTCTAGGTAGTGAAGACAATGTACATACATCTACTTCTTTTTCTCTAAGGTTGAGGGGTCATCAGAGATAAAGTTCTACTTCTACTAATTTGTAGAGGCTAGTTGTACATATGCCATTTTATTCTAATTTTAAAACAAAAGAGGCTAAGGGGAAATACAAGATGGCAAGAGATGCTCTAAACCCACCAAAAAAAGTATTCAATGTGTAATGCCATTGGAAAATTCTTCTTTTCCAACGACATTCCATTCCATGTGGCTCACTCTCCTTGTTATAAGTGGGTGGTGGAAAAGATAGCAAGGGTAAGACCATCATACATCCCACCAAGGGAGACAAAATTGAACCACAATCTTGGATAAGAACTATTCCAAGATTAATATTTTAATGGAGAAAATGAAGGAACCCCAAGTCACAAGTGGATGTAGCATAGTCATTGGTGGGTGGAAAAATATTAGGTATCTTCCACTTTGTTGGTGGTTTGAGTTATGAGCCCTAAATACATAAGGTTAGATAGTCTCCAATTTTTCAAGGGTATCAAATCTCATAAGAATACCACAAAACTTGTATTCAAGTTGGGCAACTAAGGATTAGTTGTTGAGATGGGTAAGACCTCCTTCACTTTTGGCTTTGTTGAACCAAGGGGGGTGATGAGGTAAAAATAACCTCATCATAGTAAAATCTGGAAAGCTTACTTTTACCAACTCAATCCTAAGCCTGTGCCAATTTATTAAACTTTAGGAGAAATAATTGCTTATTTTAAGGAAAATTATGCTTTCTTTCTTTCTTTTGATCAATTGAGGAAATTTGCCAATGCAGGTTTAATGGGTTGACTTGAGTGTTGTTGTAGGAAATAATCGGTATTCGAGCAGTTGTTACAAAAGTTGAACCAGCACGTGCCCCAAGTGTGGTAAATAATAGATGTTGCGAACCTACTCCTGAATATCAGGATGATGCACCGAGGATCTAGTTATGTTCTTTAAAATTATGTTATCAAAACTTCATGGCTCTTCTCGAGCCTTCTATATGTTTATGAGCTTTAAAGACATAAAAGTTAGTTTTAAGTTGTTGAAGACTTTTTCAATGGCTATCCATGCCATCTTAAATTTAGGATTTAGTTATAAGTTATCTATAAGAATGTAATTTCATAAGTGATCAATAAGACATAAGAAGTATCGTTATGTTGTTCACATAGTTTCTAAAATATTGTTGAAATGAGTTACTTGATTTATGTCTATTGGTAAATTGTTGAATAATGAGTGATGATGATTGTTCGTAATGGATAGACTTGAGAACCTGTAGCTTATGTGATTTAAAGACGAAGTGTTAACCTGCGAGCTAGCCACTCAAGGGAAGTTAGTTAGATAGATAAGTATTTTATTGTTTTGTTGTTCATTTGTTTAAAGTTAGATATCTGTTGAATAGGAGGTAATTAAGTTTGTTAAGAGTTGAGTTTGAAGTTCTAGAGCACCATTGTTTTTAATTAGTATGAGTTATCTTTCATAGTTGATAAAATATTTTACTGTTTAAAAGATGTTTCATTGTCTATCACTTATTTTTCTGCTTACGTAGTAAATCAGTTGTTTAGTTTGCTTGTTTCTATGCTTTCTAGTTTAGTTGTGTTGCTTTCTAAATTAGTTGTCATTCTTTTTAACTTAGTATTTCCGGTTTTTCTTAAAGTAAGATTATTTTCTAGTTTAAAAGTAATGGCCTTAGGTTAAAATTGATTCCAATAGTTTAAGGTAAAACAAAAAATATAAAATGAGTTATCCAAATCATCTTCTTCTGCAAACTGCCTTGGACACTGCTTGGTTGACTAATTGACATTCAATATTCTAAATTAGTAGGACCTAACGATAGCCTATCAGGGGGGTTTCCCTAAGGTGTTGGAACAAGAATCACTACAAAAAATGAACATTAATCTCGATACAAGCCATACACAATGCATAGTTGTCGCTTTGTTTCAGAGAAAAAAATTGATCAATTGATACATGCCCCAGAGATATCCTGGTAAGGATTATGATAAGAATGATATGCCCCCTTGAGAGATTGATTGAATAGATTGTAAGAAGATTAATCTCTTGATAGATGTCTAGAGAATTATTAGATACTTGATATTGCACAAGTGTTAAAGCAATGATGTACATTTTGATGAAAATGCACAGTTGATGGGCATAACTGAACAATTGACGAAACTAATCAGTATAGCCGGGTTGATGAGCTAATGAAGTTGATTAAGCTGATTGAGAATGATGCTTATGCAAGACAAGCTGATGTAATGCTTGATTGATTGATTTGAGATTTTGAGAAGCAAGTTGATTGATTTGAGATTTGATTCAAGTGACATATATCAGTTGAATAAAGATTTTGTTGCGACAAGAAAGATGAAGAAAATGATATGTAACAAATGGGCGATGGAAGAAAATGAAGGTGACGAAGCCTCTTGTGCCTTTTAAGTGCTTTTATCATCATCAAGCTTATTATGTCGCAAATTAGTATAAGAATCTAGATAACATGAACATCTAGACAACCTGAATACTATTTGCATTTTTATTTAGTAATGAAGTATAAGCATCTAGGTATAAGGACCTTAGATGACCTAAATACTTATTGCATGGAAGGCACTATCAAACAAGGAATGCTCTCATCCACACTAGACTCATAGGTCCTCGATGGTTTTAGACAACCATGTCTTAAGACGAGTTGTCCTATGAATAAGAAATAATCCACAGACAACAATGAAGTGAACATGCCCCATCATCACCTCTCTAGTCCAAGACATCCTCGAGAAGCTAAAAGACATGCCACCAAATATAAAATCATAAAAAATCAAAGATAAGCAAACAAACATGCATCATGCTTCGATATAGAATTGATTCTTGGTACGGTTGTATGTGTTTGTTGGATTTGAAAGATGGGTTGATAGGTATGCTACAATATTTGCTTGATTGTTAATCGTGGTGCAGTTTGATTTCATTGAAGTTCAAAGTTGTGTGGTGATTTGAAAGTGTCATTGTTTGGGGATTTTTCAGGTTATTTGATATTTTTGGATTTTTTGAATTTTTTATTTTTTTTTATTTTTTGAAATATTTGATTTTTTTGGATTTTGGAATATTTGATTTTTTTGGATTTTGGAATATTGTTTTTGGGATTTTGGAATATTTGATTTTTGGAGTTTTGGAATATTTGATTTTTTAATTTTGGAATATTTTATTTTTTGGATTTTTGAAATATTTGATTTTGGATATTTGGAATATTTAATTTTTTTGGATTTTTGAATATTTGTTTTTGGATTTTTTCAAGACATTTTATGATTTTTATGGATTTTTCAAGACATTTTATGATTTCTTTGGATTTTTTCAAGACATTTTATGATTATTATTTTTCAGGACATTTTACAACAAAGAGATGAATCTCAAGCGACCAAATAGACAAAGAGGGTAGTTTCCCCGAAAGATGTTCAATATCCTAACCCATAGCTTAGGTTGAAAAATGCCCCAATGAGGAATAGGACCAACCTAGTACACATGGCGAGCAAGCAAGCAAGGGGCCGAGCAATTCACAAGCCATGGTGAGTATGAAAAGGTCATTTTGAAGCGAAGAGTGAATGAAAATGGGATGGAAAGATCAAGTAGAGTTCCAAAGGAAAGAGGAGTGAAGCCTCTACTCATGGCGCCGAGTTCTCGCCACCATGGTACTTGCTCAAGGCACCACCAAAGTGGTTTTCACCATTAAACTAATTGATTTCTCTTTACTTTTTTCATCATTTTTTTTGTTGCATTTTTTCAAGTCTTTTTATCTTTTTTTTTGTATTTTTTCATGTCTTTTTTCCATTTTTTTTGTATTTTTTTAAGACTTTAAAAGAGTGTACCATATGAAGTACTCAAGTATAAAACCTATGAATGTGCATATTGTTGATGGGATCACTAAGTAATTCACCTTATGGAGTAGATAACTGGTATGCGCCAGATCCATACATAATAGTGATAACATATGGACCTAACCAGTTAGGCTCAAATTTACCCTTCTTTTCTCTATCTTGTTGATTGTGAGAATTTTTACGAAGGACGAGATCTCCAACCTCAAATGTACGTGGTTTGAATTTCTGATTATAACTTCAACACATTCGTTGTTGATATGCTCTAAGATGATTGAAATCAGTTTGTCTTCGTTCATCTAATAGCTCCAATTCTTGCAAATGGGAAGATAGGTATTCTTCATCACTAATTTGATTGTGCAAGGAGACATGCAAAGAGGGAAAATCGACCTCGATGGGAAAGATGGCTTCAGATCCATAGACAAGTGCATATGGGGTAGCGCTTGTGGGAGTGCGAACACTCGTGCGGTAGGCCCGCATGACAAGATTCTGTTGAATATGCCAATCTTGACCAGCTTCATTGACTGTCTTTTTCAGAATTTTGAGAATAGTTTTGTTAGAGGCCTCAACTTGGTTGATACCTTGAGGATAGTAGGTTGTGGAGAAATGATGTTGTATATGGAATTTCTCACATATTTCACGTACATCCTAATTTTTGAATAGACAACCATTATCTATGATGATGGATAAAGGAAATGCCATAACGATAGATGATGTAGTTCAGTATGAAAGTGGCTATTTGTTTTCCAGTGATATGAGTGAGATGAACAACTTCAATCCATTTTGTGAAATAGTTTGTGGCAACGAGAATGAACTTATGACCATTAGATGAAGGTGGATGGATCTTTCCCACAAGATCGAGTCCCCACTGATAAAAGGGCCATGGTGTAGCAAGAGACTGTAATTCCTGTGCAGGAGCATGTATCAAGTCTGCATGTTTTTGACACTGCTTGCATTTTTTAACAAACTGATAAGCATTTTTTTCTATTGTGGGCCAATAATAAACCATACGCAAGATTTTCTTGGCTAAGGTAGGACCGCTAGAATGTGCCCCACATATGCCCTCATGTACTTCTCGTAAAGCATTTTTTCTCTCGTCATGCTCAAGACATCTAAGTAAAGTATCATCGAAACCTCAAGGATAAAGGGTATTGATTAGGATTACATAGTGGGAATCTTGACGGATAAAGGTTTTACGATATTTATTGGATAGGTCTGATGGCAAGGTGTTATCCTGAAGATAGGTATAAATATCACCATACCATTGAGAATTAGGACCAACAATAAGGCAGATCGTTTTAGATTGTGGTATATTATAAGCAGGTTCCAAAAGAGGCTCTACCAAGAACTCACGGTAGGTGGCATTACTTGGCATTTCCACAAGTGAACCAATTGTTGCCATTGCATCAATAGATCTTTTGTTATCTTGAGGAATCTGCTCAAAGGAAATTGATGTGAAATAGGTCTTGAAGTCATCCACCATTCTAGGATTTTCCATTGCACATCCATACAAAGCCCCGAAAGTAATGCCTCATATTCTACAATATTGTCGGTACATGGAAACTATATCTTATAAGCTTTAGGTATACAATCCCCCTATGGAGTGATAAAGAGAATTCCAACACCCGAACCACCTTGTGTGAAGGAGACGTCAAAATATAAAGTCCATAGATGTGTAGATTCCATGTTGAAGATTGATTCATCAGGGAATTCTATGATAAGAGAATGATTATTTGTCACAAGATCATCAACGAGTTGATCTGCTATAGCTTGTCCTTTGATTTATTTTGTTTCTACGTACTCAATATCAAACTCGCTAAGAATCATCACCCATTTAGCTAATCATCTTGTGAGTGTTGCTTTGTTCAAGAGGTACTTAAGAGGATTAATGTTTGCAATGAGCTTTGTTTGGTGTGTAAGCATGTAATGTCGCAACTTTTGTGATGGAAAAACTACGACAAGGCACGCTCTTTCAATAGGACTATAATTGAGCTCATATCCTACTAGAGTGTGAGTAATGTAATAGATTGCGCGTTCCTTTCATAATCATGTTGTGCCAAAAGTGCCCCCAGTGTTGTGGTGGTTGTGGATATATACAGAAGTAACTTAGGCTTGTCATCTATAGGGGATACTAATACTGGTGGTGTCATCAAATATCCTTTGATTTTCTAAAAATATTGTTCACACTTGTCATCCCATCTAAATGAAACATTCTTGTGTAACAGATGTTGAAAGGGTTGACATTTATCTGCTAGTTGCGCTATGAAACAACAGATAGACTAAATTTTTCCTTGCAATGATCTCATCTATCTGATATTCTTAGGTGGAGGCATTTCAAGTATAGCCTTTATTTTTGCAAGATCGACTTCAATTCCTTTAGATGAGACAATGTATCCAAGGAGTTTTCTAGAGGTCACCCCGAAGGCACATTTCTTTGGATTCAACCGAACCTTGTATTTTTCTAATCTTGTGAAAATTGTATCCATGATCTCTAGATGTCCAACTCTTGGGTAATATTTTCCCAATAAATCACCTACATAGTCTTCTAAATAGGTATGCATCATGTCATGAAAGGTAGTGGTCATCACACGCTGGTATGTGGCTCCGACATTCTTCAACCCAAAGGGCATGACATTCCAACAAAAGGTTCCCCAAAGACAAGTGAATTTTGTCTTAATTTGATCTTCAAGAGCAATTTTAATTTGATTTTAGCCTGAGAAATCATCCATGAGGGATAAAATTTCATGTCCTACTCTCAAATCCACTATCATGTCAATGTTTGGAAGTGGGAAGTCATCCCTAAGACAAGCTTTGTTTAAATATTTGAAGTCTGTGCAAACTCGGATGCCCCCATTAGGTTTTGAAACTGGTACTAAATTTGAAATCTAGTCAGCATAGTCAACAAGTCTTATAAATCCCACATCTAGCAACTTTTGTAATTCAACTTTTACCAATAGAGCAATGTGTGGGTGCATTTTTCTCAACTTTTGTTTAATAGGTTTTGTCCCCTGTGGCAAAGACAAGTGATGCATTACTAGATTTGGATCAAGTCCTGGCATATCTGCATAGGATCACGCAAAGTTAACTTGTCTTTCCTTGTAAAACTATATATGCTCTATTCTCTCTTCAGGTGTTAATGACTCTTCTAGATGAATTATCTTTGGTTTTTCTTTTGTACCCAGATTAGCTGGTATTGTCTTCTCCACCAACATAGATGATTTTTCATGAAATATTGCTAAGGGAAGTGTTTCAAGCCTTCCATCCTCCAGTGCCTTAGGGAGGTTTTCACCTTTGGATACGTCCTTTATTTTTACTTTTTTCAGGTCTAATAGCGTCACAAAGTGGTTTTCACTAGAAGACCTATTTATATTTTCAATAATTTTGTGACTGAAAGGCTTGGCTCTCTTCCCAAAGTAAGTCGCGTTGTTGAGTTCTATGGTGAAACCTGTCTTATGATCCTTAAGAGGTGTATCTTCTCGTGCTCCCAAAATTTTTATGATTGCCTCATCATTTTGAAATACATCCAATTGTCGCGGTCCCTTCTGATCTAAATCAATGAGTTAGGGGTGAACCAAGTGTAAAGGGTCATGATTTGAATCAAGATTTTGAATGGATTCAAGGGTACAGATGTTATGATCGGGTTCAGGGGTAGGGATACCATCATAGTCATAAATGTCAATGAATTCATCGATGGCACTTTCCTCATTTTTTTATGTAGCATTAGAGGACTCTACTTCCTTACTTGAAGTGCACACGGTACTCAAGGTCTTATCTTTCTATGCATCATATCCTAAACCAAGGACTTTTTGCATACGAGTAGGTTGTATTGGTTCCAAAATACCCTGTTTTTGTAAGTTGAGAGGAATTTTACCATCATATCCCATTTGTTTCATAAGATCAAATCCTTTACCATATTGTCCAACAGGTATCTTTATTTCAATTTGTTCTTTTTCTATATCTTCATCTTTGTATAGCCATTTCAGGAGATCAACTTCTTCTATCTCATTATAGAGGACTCCCCATTTTTTGAGATTGGTTAATTTACAAGTCACTGTAGTCTCTGCATCTGATGTGGTCTTAGTCATCTGTGGTTTGCCATAGGTATGGGGAGATAAAGGTAAATTTCCAATGCAAAGGGCATGACTCAAAGTATATTCTCCTACTCCTTGTTCTTTTACTTGTATTTTGGTCTCAAATTCCTTGGATTTTAAGGAGGATGCTTTTAAGGACTCAAGATCAAAATATGCTTGGGAAGGAAATTCCTCACGATTGCTTGGGATTGTGATTTCAGTTTTAGGACTTAGATTATGGAAATACATGAAAGGGTTGTGATCTCCTTATATTGTGATTTCAACACCATTGTGTGGGAATTTTATGCACTAGTGGTATGTAGAAGGTACTGCTTGCATTGCATGAATCCAAGGTCTTCCAAGGAGGATATTATAGGTCAGCGGGAGATCAAGGACTTGGCAAACCACATCCTTTACTATAGGGCCAACTCTGATTGGTAGAGTAACTGATTCTTTAGACGAGCGTTCCTCTTCATCATATGCCTTTGTGGTAATCTTATTCTTTTGATCAACTACATTTTCAGAAAACCCTGACTTTGTAATCAATTCTTGGGTACAAATATTAAGACCCGCTCCTTCGTCTATCAGAACTCGCTTGATCTTGGCATTATTGATTAGGACGTCAATGTGTAAAGCTGCATTATGCGGTTTTCAAGGGGATGAATCATCATTTTCAGTAAAAGTGAGAGTGTGAGGAGAGGTGATGTGTCCCACCATAGCTTGGAATTGATCTACATGTAGGTTTGTAGGCATTGTAGTTGTAGCAAGTGCTTTATCTAGAATAGCTTTATGCTCAGGAGATAGGCATAGCAGCTCAAGTATAGAAATTTGCGTGGGCATTTTCCCTAAATGTTCTGTGAGGTTATATTGTGAAGTTGGTGTAGTGGGTTTTGAATTAGGACCTTTAAGGATGACTATGCCTTTGCGGGTAGTAACCTTGCAATCAGGTTCTTTTCCTTTTATAATGGAATTTTTACATGATTATCAACCTCACTGATGTTATGTATGGTATATTCATACTTAGTAGTAGTATAGTTTACACCATCACTAAATTCAAGAGCCTTTCCCTTATCCTTGTCATGCTTAGGGAAAGGGTTCTTAAACACCTTGCAATCATAGTTACCCGAAGGAGTGTGTCCGCCAACTGCTATCTTGCCATCATCAATAAGGTCTTGTATTAGATGTCAAAGTTTATTGTAACTATTAGTCTTATGTCCTTTATGTCTATGATAGTTGCAAAAGTGATCCCCATTCCACCATGGGGGTTTGACTTGTGGATTATATTCCTTTATTTTGGGTAGCGTTATAATATTAATTTCAAGAAGCTCTTTTAATGTGGATTCAAGTGATTGTCCCAATGGTGTAAAATTTTGTTTAGGGAAACTTCTCTATTTTTCTTTTCCTTTATCTGAAGATGAACCTTTGAGATTGTAAACAGAGGATGATGTTTTAGTTGTTTTTGCATCAACAACTCTGTCATTGACTACATTCTTGTTCTTTGTCCAAAAAGGTGTCTTGTTGTTTGAATTTTATTTTTGATCTCTGTCATTATTAAGTTTTATAGTTCCATCATCGATAAGAGTTTGTTCAATTCGAAATCCCATTTCTATGGCTTCATCAAAGGAATCTAAACATTTGAGGTGGAGTTCCCTTCCAATTTCTTTGTTCAAATTTTGACAAAAGAGGTCAACCAATTCTTGATCAAGAATGGCATAAGGAAATTGTTTCGTTAAATGTCTCCATCTTTGTAAAAATGACACAAAAGATTCACCTTATTTTTGTTTGGTGTTGAAAAGGTTTATCATGGTCACTTTAAAGTCACAATTGAAACTGTAAATGTTGAAAAATTTATCAGCCAATTCTTGAAAGGATTTGATGGTCGGGGGTAATCGTGAAAACCATTCTATAGCTTCTCCTCCTAGAATGCGGGGGAATAATCTCATAAGCTACGTTTCATCAACTGCAAATTCCATGGTAGTAGCACAAAATTATCTTAAGTGGTTTTTAGGATCTCCTTTTCCATTGTATTTGGCAAGTTTTGGTATGTCCTAGTGGTTAGGAAAAGGTGGCATTGGTATGCTTGGATTGAAGGGATAAGGACATATATATTCAATGGAGAACTTGTGAGATGATTCTTTATGGTTCTTGAGAGTATCCTATTCTTGTCTCAATGTTCTTAGCTCCTCCAAAATAGGATCGTTTGTAGGTGCAGGTTTTGATGTCTTTGAAGATCGCTTGTAACCAGGTTGCAGATAAAAGGGTCTATGATATTTGATTCTATCATTGTTGTTTATTTTTGGATACTTAAATTCACTAGATTTAGGTTGATCATTCATTGTGAGTAATGACATGTTAAAATTAGGAGGCATTTTGATTCCTTCGTCAGCAAGGGCCTTGAAGTATTGTTGTGGGTTACGTTTGAATACCTCCGTAAGAAGTTTAGTGAATCTATTATCATTAAGAACTTCATTTATGGTGGATTGGGTTATTTCTTCATCCTCAATTTCACTTGTTTCACTAGTTGCAAGACTAATGTGATATTCCCCATAAAAGTCTTTTCCCCAAGGGTTCCCTTCTTCTTGAAACATTTTTTCTCTTGTTCTAGGGGTCATAGGTGATTGTTATGATTTTCAACCCAAGGTAATGTATGAGACCTAAGACTAGGATGCAATGAAAAGGATATAATTCTAAGATGAGATATGAAAATGGTATGGTATGATGTGACAAGCTAAGAATGCAAGAGCTCAAAGGAAACTCTAGGTCCAAAGTTGGTTATGATGTAAAGGCTTTACTTGTGCTATGATGGATAGACACAAGGACCAATGATCAAGAGAGGGTATGTAGGAGATGATGAAATCCAAAAGGATTTCCCTAATCAAGGATAATTATATGTTCCCTAACTCAAGGATGATGAACCTCAAGTGATGTGGGTGATAGATAGCCAATGGTTTGATTTCAAGACCTAGGAAGAGTAGCCTAAGTGCAAGCTAAATTTTTGTGTGAGCAATAATGGATATGCAAGGGTGAAGGATATGGAAGGACTAGGTGGAATGCAAGGATTGAAAAATCAGAACTGAAGGATGATGGCCCCAAGAAATCTAAGTGATAGGTTCATTTTGGATGTTTTTGGGTGTTTGACATTTTGGGGTTTGCAAAATTTGAGATGTTGCAAGTTACTAGGTGCGATGTTTGTTTGAGGTCTATTTTTGAACACACACACAAGACATAGCAGACAAAATGTTTGATTTTAACAATACAAGCACAAATCCTAAGGTTGGCAAGGACTATATTCACTGGATTCCACATGGGTTTCCCCAACCACACTTATTCTTAGCGAATGGCTTAGAAGCTTGGCCACACTGGCTCCCCCTTACACGACACTCACTTCTTGGGTCAACCAAGCTTTGGGCCCTCACGAATCTCCCAAGACAAACTCTTCACCTTTACTAAGAAATATGAGAATGTGGATGCCTTGGCAACGACCGTTGTTGCACCAAAAAATAGAAGGGTTTTTGGCTTTCTAAAACAAGAGGTTTCTAGTGAATACTCAGGGACATGGCACTTCACGATTGTACAACAAGCCACTTAAAACTTTAACCACTGTACTAGGGGCTCTTATACCTTTAAAAGAAAAGGTGGGTACCCATTTTTGAATGGCATTGCATGGCTAAGGCCTACATACCATGAGGACTTGACAGTTTAGTCTCATCATTTTATATACCGACCCGAGTGAAAAATCGGTTGGAGTCATTCCCTCTTGCGATGCAAGCCCCTCTAAGGTATAAACACAAAAACAAATGGGTTTGGTTTCTGATCACCAAGTTTGCAAAAGGTGAGAGCATACTCCCTACCATCTCAAGCATAACAAACAGTGTTTATTGACCTCCTAGTTAAGCCTATGTGAGAGAAGACAATTGTTCGTTTTAAAGCACCAATTGAAATGTTTTTCTAATCTAAAAGACAATTGATTTCAAAATCATATCTTCAACAAACATCCTGCATCAAAATATCATTAGTAATCTCATGCCTCCTTTCTTTGGCAAGCGTATGTTTTGATTTCAAGTCTTTGTCAAGCAAACCATTCTCATTGCTTCTTTTTGCTATCAGTCACTTTCGATGTAGCTGACTGATTTTTTTGGTGATTTTGTATCAGATTCATTTACAATAGCTGGAACACCGATTGGAGGATATGATAGGATGAGATGGACAACCTATATGACCCCACAAAGGGCTTTGATAGCAAGGGATAGTGTCGAAGGTTTGCACAAAGGGCTTTGATAGTCCAAATCTAATTTAAACGCTAGAAATGTAGATAAATGGTGAAAAGCCCTCATGTCATCCCTAGATAAAACTGGTGAAACCAGATATCCTACGCTATAAGCCATTCAAGCCCATCCTACTACACATATAGCGCACGACAGATAAGAGATATTATGAAGATCTAAATTAAGATCTAATTTAGAGTTCAATCCACCGCATATAGCGTACAATCAACAACAAATGAGAAAAAAAATTGCAGACAAAATCAAATAACATTTGAGCCACCAGTGACCACACACAACATTAGGAAAAATGATATGAAACAATGTTGATATAAAGAGTTGTGCAAGAAATTCCATAAAATCACTACGAACTCTTGATCAGACACAACAAATTCAAAATTTTATTCCATTTAGCTGCCTCTATTATTGACTTGAAATTATGAAAATAAATGTAGAATGGCGATACCAAGTAGACAAACAATACCCACTTAATGATATTTAAACTTGATGGTTACAAATCAATGTGTCCTTGAATTTTAGATGGAATCATCAAAGTATTCACGCAAATGCAATTAGTTAGCGTAAAGATAATTTCCACAATCTTTTCCAGCACCCTCCCTGCCTGCACCAGAAATCATTTTATTTTTTTGCAAAAGCATTGAACACTTGTAAAATAGCAATAGTAATTGTTTTGAAAAGATTGTGGAAATGTACAATGTACAATGAGGGAAATGGGTGTTCGAATCGAAGGATTCAAACTAATTCCAACATCATATCAATGGAGTTCTTGATCAAAAACACATACATGCAAAACAAAATAACCAAGTAAAACACACATGCATGCAAAACTAAACTACTGCAATTCTCTCCTATTCACATCGGGTTCACCATTTTGTTGATGTCAAAATGAAGAAACGATTGATTCTATCAGATCAAAATCAACATTTCAACATTCACACAATCGAGTTTGTTCTAAAATGAAAACAAAAATCAAAATATAACTATCAATTCTATACTAAATCAAAATCTGCATTCAAAAGAACATCATCTCCATTGTTATGCTAGTGCCAAAGTCTTGATTTTTACACATTTAGTGCTCTCAAATTTTTCAAGCACAAAATGCAACAAGAGGTATTGAAAAATAGATGAAAAAGTTAAGCATTCCACCTATATGAAGATGTCCTTCCCAAAAATGAGGGTGAGAATGAGTTTATATAGATGTCCCTAGGGATGGAAAGGTGTTGAGAATAATGTGGGATAAAAGATGTGAGAGAAAGAAATGACATTATCCCACAATGTCCGGTTAAATGTCATGCATGAGAATGAAGGTGATAAAGGGATATTCTAGATTAAAATGTGCCTAAATGATTAAATATGAATTAAATGATTAAAGATGCTTTACTAAAATGCAATATTTCATGAATGATTTATGAAAATAATATGATTTAATATGCAAGTTATGATAATTAGTTTATTATGAAACAATAGTCAATGACTATGATAATTGATTTATTAATGGAAATGAATATGAAATGATTATGGATGATAATGATAATTGATTTATTATGAAAATGATGTTTATGACTTATTATGCAAATGGATTATGAATGATTATGATTTATTATGCAAATGGATATGAACGATAGTGAACAGGAAATGGACGATAGTGAACAAGAAATGAACGATAGTGGTTTATTATGTGAATGTATTGTGAACGATAATGCAAACATATATGAATGTTTATGAAACGGATTTTGAACAAGAATGAACGGGAATGATCTTTTATGCAAACGGTTAGTGAATGACCATGAGACAGATATGATCGTTTATGCAAATAGATAGTGAACGACCATGAGACGATTTAATGATTTGATGAAATGCATGAATAGAAGAAAGTATTGAATGAATTGATTAAGTAAATAATAATATCTATTTAATCAATAGATGAATATTGTGATGATTATGAGGAAAAATTTGAGTGTCTACATTAGGTATCTTCCACTTTGTTGGTGGTTTGATTTATGAGCCCTAAATCCATAAGGTTAGATAGTCTCAGAGTTTTCAAGGGTATCAAATCCCATAAGAATACCACAAAACTTGTATTCAAGTTGAGAAACTAAGGATTAGTTGTTGAGATGGGTAATACCTCCTTCATGTTTGGCTTTGTTTAACCAAGGGGGGTTTCCCTAAGGTGTTGGAACAAGCATCACTACAACAAATGAACATTAACCTTGATACAAGCCATACACAATGCATAGTGCAACCCTATTTCGTGCTTATATGTTAATTTGCAAAACTCAAAGTCTATCACCTTATTAGAGCAAACAATTTTTCACATAAATACCTATGAATGTGTTTTATGATAGCCCATTATGCTATTACATGCATTCATACATGGCAATTGGAACACATAAGAATATGTAAATTGAAAAGATGACAAGATTAATTTATGTTGAGTGTGTTTGGGATGATGGGGAGAAGGATCCAATAACAACCAATGTATCTATCCAATTGAGAACAAAGTCTCTAATTTCATACAAAATATGCAATAACTAAAAACAAAGGTGAAACCTTAATCAAGATACCACGAAAGACTATGTTGTTCAAAATGCATACATAAGCTAGGCTCTACACATACAATTCAAAAAATAGATAGTTGTAGAATATTAAATGAGCTTAATTTAATAATCCATGAGCATACTCATACATTTCCTTTATTTCTCTAAGAAGATACCTTGAAAAATATTTACAAGGATTTTATAATTGTCTATCTATCCAACTAACCAGATACACATACAAAAATGCACACCATACACAGGGGGACACTCAATCAAAGTCAATTCTTCCTTTAATCACTCAATCTAAAAAGGTTACAAATTTTATTACAAATTTGGGATGATCATAGATCATTACAATACCAAAAATACAACACCCAAAATTAGAAGTTGAAACCTTAGGGCTTCCTATGAATATCATTATTTTATTGGTTTTGTAACTACCACCTTTCAAAATTATTTTCCCATGCTTGTACAAATAAAAAATAAGGCTCATATACCAACAATAGGTTGGTTCGAGGAAGGTAAAATGAACCTTAACAAGGGAAACCCCAAAAATCCATGACTGCAACTATTGCAAGGGATGTCCATGCCTCTACCTTGGGTTTTTTTATTATTTCCTATACTTTAAATTTGAAATCCACCATGTCTTTATGTACTCATAGAATATGGAGAGTCATATCCCATTTATAAGTGTACTATCTAGTCATTAATGGTGTCTATGAGAGGCATGAGAGTAGATGGAATCATTTTTAGTATCTGGGAAAGTGTTGGTGTGTAACCCTAGTCTTCTAGTACCTAGCAAGGTTTGTGTTTCAAAAGGAACCTGGAACTATTGAAATTTACTTTCAACTTGATTGGGATCAAGCCATAAGATGGAACAAGAAATTTGGATGCTTGAAGTTTGCAACCCAAAAACTTTGCACAAATAGATCCTCTAGGGTTTTGAGTTAAAAAATGAACCTAGAACCGCAAAATCTTACTTGAACTATAGAGTTTTAGGCCTAGGAAGGAAAACGAATCTTGGAGAAATTTAATTAGGTTCTAGAGTGGGGAATAAATAAAACTTGGGAAGGTGTTGGTTAGATGTCGAGATTTGAGGTGGAAGGAGAAATTTGAACATGAGGTTCCATTTCCACATGGAGTTCAAAGTCCACTTAGGTATTGTGGGGTCAAAAGTGAAAACAAAGTTAGAACCAAGACTAAGGAATGATGGACACTAAGTTGTGAAGGAAATAAGGACTTGGAACTAGAAAGTGAAAGTTTCTTGTTCCAACCTAGACCCAAGGTTTAAAAAGAGAGAAGAGAGTGAATGCTTGGTAGAGACAGAAACGAGATGGAACTTGAGACTGGAGAAAAAGTAGGAACTCAAAACCTTGGTGGAGGTTCTAGGTTCTTGATTCATGAGGAAGCTTTGAAAACCTCCTTTCTTCTTCATGCCTTCATGTTGTCAAAATCACGTTCTAAAAACCACTACAAACACACTCTTTACCAATTTTAAAGTTTTTAGAGATTTATAGACCATTAGGAACTCTTTGTAGGAAGCCACACAATTGTTTTGGGTTATGGATACCTTGAAACCCCAAAACTCCAACAACACATGAATGATAAGGGAAACAATAAATAAAGACTAAAATTAGGCATTTTATGAGACTTTGAACCATTTGAAACTTAGGGAACCTATTCATATTTTTTCAAATTAGTTATTAGAAAAGGGCAAATAAGGTCAAGTTAACAAACCTTGGATCAAAGCAAAGAAAAATGAGATATATTAAATTGGTGTGCCAACATTGGCTCTAGTTAGGGATGTGTGTCTCTTGCAGGCACAACAAGAATCCATATCTCTAAGAGTAGACCAAAAATTGGGATAAAAGAGAGATTTAAAAAAACACACTTCATCATGATCAAATTGGGAGCATGGATCCATATACACAACAATATATACAAGAAAAGACATGATTTATACAAGTAAAAACAATAACTTACAACCAAAATTATGGATGATCACAAAACTTACATTATTTTTTTGATTAAACCATGCATAAATACCCATGAAGCATAGCCATTAACAATCTACTACATTCATTTTCCTTTTTCAAATATAAGTCCATTAAAGGAGTTGATATTCCTACAACCATGTTCATATTTACCACTCAACCACAACAAATGAAACCTTTTGTCTAAATGCATCAACTCACCAGTGTTGTCTAAAATGTGAAATCAAATTCCACCTTCAATATAACCACTATAGGTAAATCATAAATAATAGATGATGGACCTATTCTATGAAATATCATGCATGCACACAATAACAAGGGTAAAAAATAAAACCAATTCAACATCAAAAGAATTGGAACTCATAGAGGAAAGTGAACTTCTCTCACATATGAGTGCATTTTTGTCATTCTCATTGACTAACCTATTTAAATTGAGGCTAAAATAAAACACCTCCAATTCAAATGAAAAATAAAAAATGTACCTAACAATATTGTTGATTTATGTAAATAAAATCTCCCTCCTGCAAGTCAAACTAAAAGAATCTAAGCTCTAACACACTATCATGTTGAGAAACATGTTAATATTCCTTTTGGAAAGTTTTATTTTAATCCAAATCATTATCCTATGGATAATGAACCCATGGAAAGGATTATAACTCAATCACATCATCATCCATAGTCATAGAATCATGAGAATAAAAAAGGAAAGCCTCATAATCAACATTATCTTCACCAAGCTCCCTTGGTAACAAGCGGCCAACATGCATCACTATCACACATGTTAATATACCCCTTGTCTATATCATGCATTTGATCCACACATTCATTACCATCATCAACATTAAAAGTGGTAATTTGAGACACCTCACATGATGAATTAAATTCTTAAAATTGTCTCTTTCTTTTTGTATCGCCAAAAAGTGTAACCTTTGACACTTTTCACTCATTTGGACCCTTTACTATGGATTTTAGACCTTTTTCAACCTCTTTTTACCCCTTTTCCAAGCCTTGTGCCAAAGTGTTGTAAGGTGTTGCAATACATTTTCACACTTTCCTAGGCTTATCATCACTAAATTAACCCTTTATTATGCTATAATGACCCCTTAATGCACATACATACCTTAATTTAGTGTGTTTTGTGAGACAATCCTGACAAACATTATTAATCACATAATCCTCGAAAACCAATGAAAATTTTCCAGGTGGACTAGGTCACCACCTTGGGCGACCTAGTCCCATGTGGCATAAAATTTAAATTTAACTTAATATTCTTTCGGGATTTTGTCTCTAAAACCCTAAGGTCGGCCTATATCGTGTTATTTCGAGAAAATTAGGGCACAACTTCTATAAATAAGGGTTTTTTTCCATCATTTTGCATCTCCTAAGCTTCATTTTTCTTCTATCAATCTCGCATCTCTCCTTCTCAAGCAAGCTAGGGTTTTGAGTATTCTAAGTCACCAAGACATCTCTCTCAAGAAGCATCCAAGGGCTTAATCCTCCATTGTTGCAACTCAAGATCAATCATCAAGACAAGGTAAACTCCATCACTCTATTGTTTCATGTTTTTTTATATTATTTCATCATCTTGGTTTGATTACTCAAAATGGGTTTGACTAAGGCAAACCCCCATGCCCTAACAATCAACAAGTTTTCCCTCTTAGTGTGATTTGTAGGTCTTGTATGCAGATTTGACAAAGAACCAAGGTGGAAGAATCTTCATCAACTTGCTAAAGCTCTTCAAGGTTGGAGAAACCCTAGTTGAAGTTTGGAGAACACCTACAGACCAGATTCTGCAATTTCGAATTCAGATACTTGGAGGAGCAGAAAGTGCAGACCAAGGGCTTCAGATTCCACTTTCTGATCTTCAAAAATTTAGAAGAGGACTAAGTCACCAACAATGGAGACATAGTTCCACTAAACCTATTTTTAGAGATTTTGGTAGATCTGGATACCCTTTTGGTAGAAATGGGCTCCGGTGCAGTTTTCCATATCTGGGACTAGGTCACCCAGAATGGCATAAGTGTCCCAACAGGATTAAATTTTAGCATCAGCAACATTTATAGCCTCCAATCTAGTTTGCAACTCATTCCCAAGTGCACCTCTTTAGTTTCATCCATTGATGTAGCAGTTTGTTTGTGCTTCTTAGGTCATTTGCATATCATTATGTGTTTTCAAACGTAGTTGCATTCTTTATGTTTTACATTCATAGTTAGCTTCTTTTATCAATTCATTTCACTTAGGCACAATCACACACATCATAACCCCTAATCCTTTGAATGTAATGTAAGCATTTTGGCCCATCTTTCTCCTTTTAGGTGAAAAACCCTAGAAGTGTAAGAAAGCATTAAGGAGCTAAAATATTCATTACATTTTGGTGAACCCGACTTTCGAATCCCCTTTTCTTTGAATTGGAGTACATCCTCATCCTAGGTTTGCATATCATTGCATTGTGCATCGTTTAATTTAAATTCTAGGGTATTAAAATTTTGCATTAGTGAAAAGTGCATTTAGGTTGCATTTTTGCATCTTACATCATTCAAACTCGTCAAAATTTTGCATTTTCATCTTAGGTTTGCATCATACATCCCAGAAACCACCCAAATCCATCCAAAAATCTTAAAATTCTCAAAAAAATCACCAAAAGGACTAAGTTGCCACCTTGGGCGACCTAGTCCCTTTAGGCATCTGAAACTGCCATTTACAGGGTTGAAAACCTTGTTTTTAAGCTTTTGTTTTATGCCATTATCTATCTATATCAGTGGGTTGAGATTTTGTAACATGCATTTCATTACATTTATCTTAAATTATCTCATTTTTTGCATTTCTTAAATTCTATTTTGCATTCACAACATTTCATTTTCAGAACATTGCAAATATAATCAGTACATTACATTGTTTAAAATCAGAAAGTTACATTTCATTCTATGTCTTTACATTACATTTTAATTTTGAATAGCTTCTATTACATTTCAATTCATGGCACTTATGGATGGAATTAGGTTATTTTCATTTGATGCATTACTTCGTAGATCATTTAAGTCAAATTCTTTAGAAAACGAAAACAACACTTTAACAACATCACATGCACCCACTCAAAAACTTAGAGATAGAAAGCCCTTTAGTAGTGATGACTTAGACATGTTAGATGAAGCCCTTGATGACTTCATCTCTTCTAGTTCATCCACTAAAGATTTGACTGATGAGGATACAAACATTGATAATCATGATAATCATAATTGTTCTTCTCCTGATACCTCTCCCATTGGTGACGAAGGTATCTTAGTGCAAGAAGACAACCATTGAAGGTCGTAATGTTCTTGCTTGTCTTCCTCATCCTCCTTCCCATTTTCCAAACATTAAACAACAAAAACATGAAAGCATCATTCCCTTACCTAGTCTCTATACCCATGACCCTCAACCTTTTTCTTCTCATATCCCTCCTCAATGCAAAGAGGATAGGTTTGTTTGATGTTGTGCTTGTGTTAATGATATGTGGTTGTCATTGATGTCAACACTATTAGCATTGAATCTGCTTAAGGCTGTATATGTCGAGGATATTGAGAAAATTATAATAAATATAGTATAGGTAGCCAATGGAGTTGAGAAGGTCAGAATGTTATAAAGCTCTGTTTATTGAATATCTGAAGGTGCACTTCAAAAGGTTTGTTGTTGAAGCTTTCTAGTATGTTTTCTGAAAGTTTCAGAGGTTCGCATAAAGATTTATGGAAGTTATGAAGATCTGTGTGCCTATAGTTACTCAGTTTCTATAGATGGTGTTCTTGGTTGAAGCGGATGAAATTCTAGTAATTTCATGTGTTGTGCATGTACCCGTGATGTTCATGGATGAGTCTAGATCATGCTCTATCCTTTTTATACGTCTGCATTGATTGAAGTGTTTTTAATCAAAGATTCTTCCGATGTGTGCCCGAGTGTTCATGTTCTTGGCCGACATTGTGGTGTTAGCGTGTTGGATCCATGAGGGTTAATATTTTATTGTTTGGCGTGTTTAGAGGTGTTTTTCTGGGTCCTCACTATGTTGTGACCGACTTGTGTTGGTGCATATTGTAATTTATTCATGTATCAAGGCCAACAGTTGTAATTCATTCTTTATTTGTGGTCGACTGAATCGTGGTTGTAAATCTGTGTAGTAGATATATATATGACATTGTTTTCCTCATTTAGAGATAAGTGCTCAAGTCTAAAAGTGATGTACAAGTGCGAATAAAGGTCAAATCATTCAGAGCAAAGTGTGGAAGAGTTTGAGTAGAGGGTGGAAGAGTTTGAAGAAGTTTTTGTGCGCCTAACTGGAGTTCTAATTAGGCTTTTGTAGAAGCTAATTTCTCAGTTCAACTTCATCAGATGGATTTAATTTGATTACTATATGTAAGGTAGTGAGCCTTCCCTTTGAGCAATGTGCTCTAGGCAATGCGCCTGAATGCAAGTGCATTCCCTTTTTATTCTTCATTATACTTCTAATAGAGTATACTCTTGTGGAGTAACATCCATCGTGGTTTTTCCCCTAACAAGGTTTCCATGTATAAAATCTTGGTGTTCATGTGTCTCTGTTGTGTTGTTGATTTTATGCTTTGCTCTATTAATTATCAGATATGTGATATAAGGTTGATTAATGTTGTATAAGTTTGATTTTGGTAACAACTGATTCACCCCCCCCTCTCAGTTGTCTATCCTTGTTTTTCCAACAATTGGTATTAGAGCTAGTTCCTCCAAAATAATCTTAAAAACTTGAGGTGATCCAAGATGGCATCATTTAAAAAGGATAGATTCGATGGTACAAACTACTCTCTATGGAAAGTTAGGATGGAATGTAGTTTAAGGTGCATTGGTGAACCTTTCTGGCAGATGACACAAATTGCATATACTATTCCTCAGAATGGTCCCTCCTCTGAAGATGAGATCAAGTAAGCAAAAAAAATACCAGGGCAGTAGAAACACTAGTGAGTTCTTTGGCAGATTCAGAGATGAAAAATGTGATGGGATTGAAGACTACATACTAGATTTGGAAAAATATGGAAACATTGTATGAAGGAGATGCACTAGTGAAAAGTGCTAAGCTACAAAGTCTAAAAGGAAAATGGGAGAGCTTGAAGATGAGTGAAGATGAAAACATCTTTTCCTTCTCACATAAGATAAATGAATTGGTGATGGAAATTAGATGTGTCGATGGAACCTTGGATGATAATGAAATTGTGGCTAAGATACTTAGATCTATGCCCCCTTCTTACAAGACAAAATCTCATGCTATTGAAGAACTTGAGACAATGACAAATATTACAAAATACATGTTGATTGGAAAACTTGTTGCATTTGAATTAAGTGAATTTGGTGAGTCTGCTCCTAAGATTGGATCTATTTTCAAGGCTATTGTATCTGAGAAAAAGAGATATGATTCAAGAGAGAGTTCCTAGAGAACATTCAAGTATGAAGATGAGATGAAGCGAATTGAAGATGAAGAAAAGGAATTGGAAGAACTAGAAGCATTGATTGTGAAAAGAGAATCAAGAGTTCATGGTAAGTACAAAGGAAATTTACCTATTAAATGTTTTTCTTGCAGTAAGATAGGTCATTTTGCATCTAGATGTCATGAAAGAGTTTCAAAGTATAAACTTGAGAACACTAGATTTCAAAGAAAGTTTTATTATGTTGAAGAAGGTGTAACTAATGAAGAATTTGATAAAGAAACTGGAAATGAAGATGAATGGGTATTTATTGCTATCAAAGAAAATGGTCAGGTGTCCATTGAATTTGCTAGTAATGTGAATGTTGAGAAAGCTCTTGCAGCCAAAGTTGAAGAGAAAGATGAGTGGATGATTGACAGTGGATGCTCACATCATATGACTGGTGACAAAATAAAATTTGTAAGCTTGGAAAACTATGATGGTGGTGTTGTGAGGCTCAGAGACAACACTTCTGGTGTGATTCGTGGCAGAGGAACTATTTATTTTTGTGGTAAGAACAATACTGATGATGTTCTTTATGTAGAAGGCTTAAAGCATAACTTGTTGAGTGTTGGACAAATGGTAGACAAAGGTTACAATCTGCAGTTCAAGAATGGTAAGTGCAGAATATTGGGAAGTTCAGGAAATATGATTGCTTTAGGAACAAAGACAAAAGGTAATATCTTTCAATTAAGTGTTGCTAGTGAAAGTTGTTTGATTGCTCAAATTGATGTAAGCTGGTTATGGCATAGGAGGTTGTGTCATGTGAAATTTGATAACATTGTCAAGATAATCTCTACTCAAGCATTTAGAGATCTACCTAAGTTAGTGAAGCCTACTAACTCTATTTGCAAGGAATGTCATATGGGAAAGAAAACAAGAAATTATTTCTAAAGCAAACAATATAGTTCTAATGGAGTCCTAGATTTGATACATACTGATCTATGTGGTCCTTCCAGAATCAGAAGCCTACAAGGTGAAAGGTATTTTATGTTGTTCATGATGATTATTCTAGAATGATATGGGTTGCTTTCTTGAGAGAAAAACATGAAGCATTAGAGAAGTCCAAAAGTTTTAAAGCTATGGCAGAGAATGAGACAGGTCAAAGGATCAATCAAACAGAGGTGGTGAATTTACTTCATAGGAATTCAATTCTTTTTGTGAAGAACATGGAATCCAAAGACAACTATCTTCTCTCCGGACCCCTCAACAGAATGGAGTTGTTGAAAGAAAGAACAAAACCATTCTAGACACTGCTAGAACCATGATGTTGAAAGCAAATGTTCCTCATTTGCACTAGAGAGAAGCTGTAAGTATTATTGTGTACACCATTAATAGGGTAAATGTCAACAATAATTCTGGTAAGACACCTTTTGAGCTATGGTTTGGTTATAAGCCTACTGTCAAGTATTTCAAAATCTTTGGAAGCAAATGCTACATCAAGAGAGATGATGAATAAATATTTTTAGGATACTCTACTAAAAGCAAAGCTTACCGGTGCTTTGATAAAAGGTTGAAGAAAATGGTTGAAAGTGAAAATGTCAAGGTTGATGAAGATATTGGTAAATCATCCAGATCTAGTGGTTATGATTCAGATGATCAACATGATGGTACTAACAATGAAAGTAATGTTCAGGAACAAAATCAACTTCAAATTATTCTGGTGAGCCAAGCGAATCAAGAAGCAGAAAATAGCAAAACTGTAGAAGAAAGAACACAAGAACAAGAGGTAAGAGAAAATCTCAAAACTCCTAAGTATGTAGGAAGAAATCATTATGATAGTCAGATCATAGGAGACAAGAGCAAAGGTGTGAAAACTAGAAGAAGAATTTTGGAAGAATATTGTCTAATCTCTAAAGCTAAGCCTAGAAATATTAGTGAAGCATGCAAGGATGAACATTGGATGGAAGTCATGAAAGAAGAACTGTTGTAGATACAGAAAAATGATACATGGGATCTTGTTCCTAGACCTCAGAAGAAAAATGTGATTGGAACCAAGTGGGTGTTCCAGAATAAGCTGAATGAATAAGGTGATGTGGTCAGAAACAAAGCAAGATTGTTTGCAAATTATACTCACAGATGGAAGGTATTGATTTTGATGAAACATTTTCTCCTGTTGCTAGAATTGAAGTTTTTAGATTATTTCTTGCTTATGCTACTTTCAAGAATTACAAATTTTATTAGATGGATGTAAAGTCAGCATTTCTGAATGGTGAATTAGAAGAAGAAGTTTATGTTGAACAACTAGATGGATTTTAGTTGACTGATGAAAAGGGCATGGTATGTCAATTGAAGAAAGCTCTTTATGGACTAAAGCAAGCTCCTAGAGCTTGGTATGCTAGATTGGATAAATACTTGTTGAAACTTGGATTCAATAAAGGTACTGCTAACAAAATTTTTTATTTCAAGCTAGATTAGATAAAAGAACTCATCATTGAAGTCTTTATTGATGATATTATTTTTGAAGGTGATGATGATTTGTGTATGAAGTTTTCCAATGAAATGAAAAGTGAGTTTGAAATGTCAATGATAGGAGAGCTGAAATTCTTTTTAGGATTGCAAATTACTCAGTTAGATGATGGAATCTTTGTATCTTAGTCTAAGTATGTGAAAGAGTTATTGAACAAGTTTTGCATGGAAGATTCAAAACTAGTTGGTACACCTATGGTGACCAGATGTAAACTTACACAGAAAGATGATTCTCCGAAAGCAAATCAGACAAGATATAGGTCAATGATTGGTGGATTACTCTATTTGACTCAGACTAGGCGAGACATAATGAATGTTGTGTGCATGGTTGCTAGATTTTAATTTGATCCTAAAGAGTCCCATGTGACTACTGTCTGATGGTCTTTGGTATCCTAAGGATGATGGTCTTACTTTAAGTGTTTTTACTGATGTTGATTGGGCAGGAGATGTAGATGACTGGAAGAGTACCAGTGGTGGTGCATTCTTCTTAAGCAAGAAGCTGGTATCTTGGTTAAAAAAAAGCAAAACTCGGTTTCATTATCTATTGCTGACGCAGAGTATATTGTTGCTGCAAACAGTTGTACCAAAGTATTGTGGATGAAGAAAATGTTGAGAGATGTCAAAATTGAGTATGAAGAACCTATTGCCATATTTGTGACAATTCAAGTGCCATTAATATTTCTAAGAAACTAGTGTTGCATTCAAAGACAAAGCATATATCCATCAAGTATCACTTCTTGAAAGATAAAGTAAGTGACAAAGAAGTTAGATTGGAGTACACACCTACCAAAGACAAAATTACAGATATCTTTACCAAGTCATTGCCTAAGGATAATTTTGAGTACCTCAGAGGAAAGTTAGTGGTAATTTCCCCTCCTGATCAGAACTAATATGCAGGTATTTGCATCAATCTGTGAATTCATAGCCATATCTCATTCTGGATTGATGTTGTGGTGGCCGATACTCAGGGGGAGTAGTCGGATGATTCAAATTTGTGATTAGAGCATGTGTACCTTTTCCATTGATTTCAAAAGGGGAGAGAAACAATGTGAAAAATGTGGGAAATAAAAACAATGAAGGAAATAGGAAAGAGTGCACAATCTTAGGGGGAGATTGTTGAAGAAGAGTTAGTTGGGTTGATGGTATTATTTTTCAAATCATGTGTTTCCATCAATGCCAAAGGGGGAGATTGTTGGATGTTGTGGTTATGTTGATGATATGTGGTTTTCATTGACGTCAACACTATTAACATTGAATCTGCTTAAGGCTGTATATGTCGAGGATATTGAGAAAATTGTAATAAATATAGTATAGGCAGCCAGTGGACCTAAGAAGGTCAGAATATTGTAAAGCTCTATTTATTGAAGATCTGAAGGTGTTCTTCAAAGGGTTTGCTTCTGAATCTTTCTAGTATGTTTTTTGAAAGTTTCAGCAGTTTGCATAAAGATTTGTGGAAGTTGTGAAGATCTGTGTGCCTACAGTTACTCAGTTTTTGTAGATGGTGTTTTTGGTTGAAGCGGATGAAATTCTGGTAATTTCATGTGTTGTGCATGTACCTATGATGTTCATGGATGAGTATAGATCATTCTCTATCCTTGTTGTACGTCTGCATTGATTGAAGTGTTCGTAATCAAAGATTCTTTCAATGTGTGCCCTTGGCCGACATTGTGGTGTTAGCATGTTGCGGATCCATGAGGGTTAATATTTTATTGTTTGGCATGTTTGGAGGTGTTTTTTTGGTTCCTCACTATGTTGTGACCGACTTGTGTTGGTGTGCATTGTAATTTATTCATGTATCAAGGATGACAATTGCAATTCATTCTTTATTTGTGGCTGATTGAATAGTGGTTGTAAATCCATGTAGCGGATATATATATGAGATTTTTTTCCTCATTTAGAGAGAATTTCTCAAGTGTAAAAGTGGTGTACAAGTGTGAATAAAGGTCAAATCATTTAGAGAAGAGTGTGGAATAGTTTGAAGAAGTTTTTGTGAGCCTAACTGGAACTGTAATCAAGCTTTTGTAAAAGCTAATTTCTCAGTTCAACTTCATCAGATGGATTTAATTTGATTATTGTATGTAAGGCAGTGAGCCTTCCCTTTGAGCAGTGTGCTCTAGGAAGTGTGCTTGAATGCAAGTGCATTCCCTTTTTATTCTTCATTATACTTCAAATAGGGTATAATCTTGTGGACTAACATCCACCGTGGTTTTTCCCCTAATATGGTTTCCACGTATAAAATCTGTGTGTTTATGTGTCTTTGTTGTGTTGTTGATTGTATGCTTGCACTATTAATTATCAGATTTGTGATATAAGGTTGATTAATGTTGAATAAGTTTGATTTTGGTAACAAATGATTCACCCCCCCTCTTAGTTGTCTATCCTTGTTTTTCCAACAAGGTTGGTGTTAGAAGATATCCCTATTACAATTCATGATACTTTTGACCCTCCCTTCCCTAATGCTCCCACCCTTTGGGACAATCTATTTGAAAATTATAATGGTCCTTCTCTTGATGCTTTCTTCCCTCATGATGAATCATTTGATGCACCTCTTCCAAGCTCTCCTACTGGGTTCGATAGTATGAAACAAGAGTATGAGACATTTTCCACTCAAATAGACTCCCCTCCTAATCATCCCACTCTTTCCTATCCCATCATTGATCATTCCCCTACTAGTGATGAAGTTATTTTAGCAGAACCAAACCTTGCATGTCACGAACATGAGACTTGTAGTTCTCCTAAATTCTCTCCTCCTAGGGTGGATATCATGATGCAAGACAAGGATAAAATTGACTCTCCTTCCCAAGGGAATGTTAATATTATTCAACCTCATCTCATCCTTTACCCCCCTTCAACCAAACCTCAACCTGAATTCATCTTCTACCCACCTAAGCATAATATGTTGCATCAACCAATTTATAATACCATTGCTCATACACATTACACAAGGAACAACCCATGATCCCAACAACCAACCTCAACATCCTTACCTGTTGGCAACACAAGGGAAGATAACTAAGAGGGAGGGGTGAATTAGTTGTCTCAAAATTTCAAACTTATTAAATTTATTAACCCCTATTCTCAAATATAATTAATAACCATGAAAGCATAAATCAACAACACATCAGAAGCACACACAACTCCATAATTTTTATGTGGAAACCCTTTCAGGGGAAAAACCACGGTGAAGGTCAGTCCACAAGTTTATACCCTATTAAAAGTATAAGAAGAATAAATGGGGAATGCACATGCATCCAGGCACACTTCCTAGAGATCACTGCTCAAATACAAAGGAAGGCTCAGTGTCTTATAGAAACATTCATATTACAACCATCCAAATTTTAAACTGAGAAAGTAGCATCTACTAATGCCTGATTATAGTTTCAGTTAAGCACATGAACACTTCTTCACTCTTCTTCACTATTCTTCACACTCTGCTTTGCCTTCGAAAGATTTAAAATAGTATTCATGCACACACACTTTCTCGCTCACATTCAAATGAAGAAACAACCACTTATATTTATCTGCAACAAGGAATTACATCGTTACATGTCAACTTCAACAAAATAATAAGATGAATACAAATTGTCAGACCAAAACAATAAAGATTATTGATGTGACTCAACCAAAGTCATCCACAACATAGTGAAGACCCAAAATAATATCATCGAACACAAAACACCTTCAAAAATTATTCCTCGAATATCCACAACACACTACAATCACCCTGTCGGCCATGATCATGAAAAACATGAACAAACAAGAGAAAATATTCAATCGCAAGCACACTGATCAATATGGGTGTGCAACATAGATAGAGAACGATCTAGAAACATCCATAAATACCATAGGAGAATTTGCAACAACTCAGATTACCAAAATCACATTATCTTCTTCCAGGAACACGAGCTACAGTAACAAAATAACTGTCGGAACACATAAACTCATAACTTGCTCAAATATTCATGCGAACCTCTAAAAATTTTAGTGGATAAACTAGATACACCTAAAAAAAACCCCTTTAATCCAAAACTTCTCATCATCAACATAATGAACTTTCCATCATATTGATATTCACTGCTTCACAGACAACCTACAACATATTTTATTACAATTTTTTCAATATCCTCGACATTTACAACCTTAAAGATATTAATGCTAATAGTGTTTACATTAATGACAACCACACATTAGCAACACAACCACAACATCCAACAATCTCCCTATTTGGCATTGATGGAAACACATGATGTGAAAAACACCATCAATGCAACTAACTCCAACACTTACTCCTCCTTAGGTTCTGACTCTTTTCTCATGACTTCTCCTCAAATAATTCCCAGATTTTCACATTGCTCTTCTCCCTCTTTTCCATGAATGAAAAAGGTACATAGAAGCTTTGAACCACATATCCAAACATCTAACTACTCCCCCTGAGTAGCAGCCACCACAACATCAATCTGAATCAATACATGACTGTGAAATGCATGGACTGATGCAATGTCTTCCATCTTAGTTCTGATTAGGAGGGGTAATCACCCCTAACTTCCCCTTAAGATATTCAAAATTATCCTTAGGCAATGAATTGGTAAAGATGTATGCAATTTGTTCCTTAGTAGGCACATACTCCAATCTAACTTCCTTTTCACTCACCTTCTCTCTCAAAAAGTGAAACTTGATAGATATATGCTTGGTCTTTGAATGCAGCACTGGATTCTTAGAAATTTTAATTACACTTGAATTATCACAGAATATAGAAATAGGTTCATCATACATAACTCTGATATCTTTCAACATCTGCTTCATCCACAATAATTGAGTACAATTGTTAGCAACAACAATTTATTTTGCCTCTGCAATAGACAAAGAAATGACATTCTTCTTTTTACTTGGCCATGAAATTATCTTCTTTCCCAAGAAAAAATGTGCCACCACTAGTAATTTTCATGTCATTCACATCTCCTACCCAATCAACATAAGTAAAGGCACTCAAAGTAAGATCATCATCTTTAGGATACCACATGCCAAAATCAATGGTTCCCTTCAAGTATCTGAAAATTCTCTTCACAACAGTTAAATAAATTAATCCACCAATCATTGATTTGTATCTAGTCTAATTTGCCTTCGTAGAATCATCATCTTCTGTCAACTTACATCCAGTCACCATGGGTGTACCGTCTAGCTTTGAATATTCCATACCAAACTTCTATAGAAAGTATTTCACATACTTGGATTGAGATACAAAGATCCCTTTATCTAACTGAGTAATTTGCAATCCAAAAAATAATGTCATCTCTCCAATCATTGACATCTCAAACTCATTATGCATCTCATTAGTAAACTTCATGCTCAAACCATCATCTCCTCCAAAAATCATATCATCAACAAAGACTTCCACAATCAAATATTTATCATCATCAATTTTGAAATACAAATTACTATCGGCAATACCTTTGTTAAATCCAAGCTCCAACAAATACTTTTCCAATCTGGCATACCAAGCTCTAGGGGCTTGCTTAAGTACATACAATGCTTTCTTCAACCGATAAACCATATATCCCTGATCAGTCAATTGAAATCCATTAGGTTGTTCAACATACACCTCTTCTTCCAATTCACCATTTAGAAATTTTGACTTGACATCCATCTGATAAACCTTGTAGTTTTTGTAAGCGACATAAGCAAGAAACAGTCTCACAACTTTAATTCTAGCAACAGGAGCAAAATTCTCTTCAAATTCAATTCCTTCCATTTGAGAATATCCTTTACATACCAATCTTGTTTTGTTTCTAACAACCTCACCTTGATCATTCAGTTTGTTCCTAAAGACCCATTTAGTTCCAATTACATTTTTGTCCTTAGGTCTAGGAACAAGAATCCATGTACTATTCTTCTCAATTTGTTGTAGTTCTTCTTTCATTTTTTTAATCTAATGTTCATCTTTGCATGATTCATTAACACTATTAGGCTCAATCTTTGAAATCAAACAGTATTCTTCTGCAATTCTTCTCCTAGTTTGGACACCTTTGTTCTTATCACCTATAATCTGATTTTCTAAATGATTTACTCTCACATACCTTGGAGTCTTAGGATTTTCTTGGACTTCAAGCTCTTGTGATCTCTCTTTTGCACTTTCACTAGTTTCTCCTTGATTCACCGGAACAATATGAACTTGATTTGAAGTCTGAACTTTTTTTGTACTATCACTCTAATCATCAAAATCATATCCACAGGTTCTGGATGGTCTAGCAATGTCTTCATGAACCTTACCATTTTCACTTTCAACCATTTTCCTTAATCTCTTAATGTAGCACTGGTAGGCCTTACTCTTAGTAGAATAACCAAGAAAGATTCATTCATCACTCCTAGCTTCAAACTTTCCTATATCTTCGTCTCTTTTGATATAGCATTTACTCCCAAAGATTTTGAAATATCTAACAATAGGCTTATGACCAGACCATAGCTCAAAAGGGGTCTTACAGGTATCACCTTTGATTTGTATCGGGTTGAGGATATAAACAACAATACTCACAGCTTCTCTCCAATAGATATGAGGAACATTTCCTTCCAGCATCATAGTCCTAGCAGCATCTTGAACTATCTCGTTCTTCCTTTCCACAACTCTATTTTACTAAGGGGTCTGTGGTGTAGATAATTGTATCTTTATCCCATGCACTTCACAAAAAGAATTAAACTCACTAGAAGTGAATTCACCATCTCTATCTGATCTCAAAAACTTAATCTTTAGACCTGTCTCTATCTCAACCATAGCCTTAAAGATCTTGAACTTCTCTAGAGCTTCAGATTTCTCCCTTAAGAAAGTAACCCACATCATCCTAGAATAATCATCAATAAGCAACATGAAATACCTATAACCTTGTAAAATTTTGACTCTAGAAGGACCACACAAATTAGTATGCACAAGCTCCAACAATTCATTTGAATAATGTTGTTTGCTTCGAAATGAAATTTTAGTTTGCTTTCCTAACTGACATTCCTTGCATATGGCATTAGTGGGCTTTACCAACTTAGGAAGATCTCTCACTGCCTGAGTAGAACTTATCTTGATAATATTGTCAAAGTTTACATGACACATTCTCCTATGCCACAACCAACTTTCATCAACTTGAGCAATCAGACAAATTTTACTATCAGCATTCAGGTGAAAGATGTTACCTTTTGTTTTTGTACCTAAAGCAATCACATTTTTGGAACTTCCCAATATTCTACACTTTCCATCCTTGAATTGAAGATTGTATCCCTTATCAACCATATTTCTGACACTTAAGAGATTATGCTTCAAACATTCAACGTAAAGAACATCATTAGTATTATGCTTACCATCAAAAGAAATACATCCTCTGCCATAGATTATACCACCATTGTTATCACCAAATCTTACAACACCACCATCATACTTTTCTAGGATTACAATTTTTTTGTTATCAGTTGTCATGTGATGTGAATATCCACTATCAATTACCCATTCATGCTTCTCTTCAACTCAAGTAGCTAGGGATTTCTCCACATTTGTACAACTAGCAGATTCAGTAGACACAAGATTATTTTCCTTGATAGAAATAAACACAAACTCAGCTTCACTTACATTCCCTTTATCAAATTCATCATTTGTCACACCTTCATCAGCAACATAATAGCACTTCCTTTAAAATTTAGGCTTGTTAGGTCTTGACTTAGGAACTCTTTTCGGACACCTTGATGCAAAATGACCTATCTTATTGCAAGAAAAACATTTAATAGGAAACTTTCCTTTATACTTGCATTGTCCTTTGGCTTCTCTTTTGACAATAAGTTCTTCAATCTCATCTAGTTCTCTCTCTTATTCTTCAATCTATCTCATTTCTTCCTCATACTTGAATACCTTTCTAGAAGAACTTTCACCTGGATCATATCTTTGCTTATCTCTTTCGTAGGTAGTAGCTTTGAATGTAGATTCTATCTTAGGAAGGGCATCATCGAATTCACTCAGCTCAAAAGTAGTAATTTTACCAATCAACATATCTCTTGTTACATTTGTCACAGTCCGGAGCTCATCAATAGTTATAGCTTTGACTAATTTGTATGCAATAGGCAAGGATCTAAGCAGTTTAGCAACAATCTCTAATTCTTCCAACTGTCCAGCAACACATCTGATACCACACACAATTTCATTCACTCTTTTCATGAAAGTAGTAATATTCTCATCATCACCCATTCTCAACATTTCATATTTCCCTTTCAAACCTTGTAGCTTAGCAATCTTCACATTAGCATCACCTTCATACAAAGTTTCCAACGTTTTCTAGATCTCATAAGCAGTCTTCAGATCCATAACATTCAACATCTCAGAATCAATCAAAGCACTCAATAATGCTTCCTTAAAGCCCTTGTATTGTATTCAACATCCCTAATATCAATAATAGTAGTAGGACCATTTTGAGGAATAACATACCTATTACTTTTAATTATCCAATAGGATTCACCAATGCATCTCAAATGACACTCCATTCGAGTCTTTCACAGAGAATAATTTGTTCCATCAAATCTCAGACTATCCTTCTTATATGTCGCCATCCCAGATCACCTCAAGCTGTTAAAATTATTCCAAGGAACCTGCTCTGATACCAATTGTTGGCAACACAAGGGCAAACAACAGAGAAGGGGGGGTGAATTAGTTGTCTCAGAATTTCAAAATTATTAAATTTATTAACCCCTATTCTCAAATTTGATTAATAACCATGAAATCATAAATCAACAACACATCAGAAGCACACATAACACCAAGATTTTTACATGGAAACCCTGCTAGGGGAAAATCCACATTGGAGGTCAGTCCACAAGTTTATACCCTGTTAAAAGTATAAGAAGAATAAATGGGGAATGCACATGCATTCAAGCACACTTCCTAGAGCTCACTACTCAAATACAAAGGAAGACTCACTATCTTACAGAAACATTCAGATTACAACCATCCGGATTTTGAACTAAGAAAGTAGCATCTCCTAATGCTTGATTACAGTTTCGATTAAGCACATGAACACTTATTCACTCTTCTTCACACTCTGCTTTGCCTTCAAAATATTTAGAACATTATTCACACACACACACTTGCTCGCTCACATTCAAATGAAGAAACAATCACTTATATATATCCGCAACAAGGAATTACATCGTTACATGTCGGCTTCAACAAAATAATAAGATGAATACAAACTATCCACCCAAAATAATAAAGATTATTAATGTGAATCAACCAAAGTCATCCACAACATAGTGAAGACCCAAAATAATATCCTCAAACACAAAACACCTTCAAAAATTATTCCTCGAATATCCACAACACGCTATAATCACCCTGTCAGCCATGATCATGAAAAACATGAACACACAAGAGAAAATATTCAATCGTGAGCACACCGATCAATGTGAACATGCAAAATAGATAGAGCATGATCTAGAAACATCCAAAAATACCACAAGAGCATTCACAACACTTAGATTACCAAAATCACATTATCTTCTTCCAGGAACACCAGCTACAGTAACAGAATAACTGTCAGAACACAAAAACTCATATCATGCTCATATCTTCATGTGAACCTCTAAAACTTTCGATGGATAAACTAGATACACTTGAAAAAAAACCCTTTAATCTAAAACTTCTCACCATCAACATACTAAACTTTCCATCATACTGATCTTCACTACTTCACAGACAACCTGCAACATATTTTATTACAATTTTCTCAATATCCTCGACATATACAGTCTTAAAGACATTAATGCTAATAGTGTTGACATCAATCACAACCACATATTAACAAAAAAACCACAACATCCAACATTACCTTCATCCCCTCCAATTCTTCTTGTTGCCCCTCGCTTAAATTCATTCCTTAGGCAGTATGAACTTGTTGACCAGCTAAGTAATACTCCCGCTAAAATATCTTTATGGGACCTTATTCAAGCCTCCCCTCACTATCACAACATGATTCAAGAATCCTTACAACAAATTCCTTTCCCTTCTAATGTGTAAAAAAATGTTATAGCAGCTATGATTCAAGGCTTGAATGTTGACATTGTTAATTTTCACCAAAGTGATCTCCCTCCTTTGGATGTGCAAAAACAAGTTGATGCTCTTGTAATCATATCTCAATAAAAACGCATAGGGATCAAGCAAACCCTTGTTGATAATGGCTCCACTGTTAATGTGTGTAGTGCCAATCTCTTAGATAGGCTCCATTTTGATAAATCAAACATGCAATCTACCTCCTTATCTATCAATGGATTTGACAGTGTTGGACAGAAGCCACTTGGTGTGATCACTTTGCCTCTTATAGTTGGAATGGCCACATTAGACACATTGATCCATGTTATGCCTCATGATCTTTCATATAACCTCATTTTGGGCAGGCCATGGATTCATGCAATGAATGGAGTGCCTTCCACTCTTCATCGCAAGATAAAGTACATCTACAACAACAAAGTGTACACACTTGATGTTGATCCCGAATCTTATAGTGTCTTACAACTTGAGCAAAACAAATCCAAACCCTTTCTCACTTCAAAACCCATCAAATCAGTGGAACCCTTACAACCAACGCCCTTAGATGATGATTGGGGTTCCTTAGACTTCACCCCTCCTTTACTGGGAGAATCCAAGATCATACACAAAGACTCTACAAAGGGAAACGTATTCTTGTCAATGCAAGATTCGACAGATCCTTCGAAAGCATCCACCTCAACTACTTTAGACAAAGAAGCCAACAATGAACCCTCACCCAATCCAAAAGTGTTGAAAAAGCTCTACAAAAAGGTTATGATCTCATGAAACAAATTGGCTATAGTGGAAAAGGATGTGGTGCTAATGAAAAAGGTATCCACAACCCTATCGAGCCGCGTACACAAAAAAATAATCATGGTCTTGGTTATTGTCCTTTAATCAAAATCATCAAGCCTTCCTCCAACACCAACACCATCCCAACTCACCCTTCTAAACCAACCTTAGAAAGTGATCCTTTGAAACCAACAAAGGACTCTTTTCTTAATTCCAATTTCATCTCGCAACCCACTACGGATTTAGATTTTACACACTCTTCCAAAAGAGTGTACAAAGTCTCACAATCTATAACACCTTGTGTAAGTATGAAATCCTATACTAAGCAAGACCCTTCTTTATCGCAAACCAAACGATCACCTTCTACCCTTGATCAAGAGGGTATCTTGTTGAGACTCCTCCAAGATCACTTGATCTCCCTTCCTCCCAGAACTTGAAAGAAATGTCCTAACAAACATTCCTTTTGTGCCTACCACCGAGTTCATGGTCATTTCACTAATGATTGTAAGGCCTTGAGTATCAAAATACATCTTAAGGGGTTTGGTGATCTTCCTTCTGTGGGGGCACCTCATTCCTCTAATTGATACTAATTTTCACTCAATCTTACATCCCATAACTCCTTTCGGCTCACTCTTATCTTGCACTAAGTGGGGGCAAGGGATTAGTTAGCTTTTCCCTCTTCTGTCACTTGTCGTTGTCTCCTTCGACTAGTCATTAACCTTTCATGAACATATAAGAGCAAGATTGGGATGTGGATGACATGTCTTAAAGTTGACTCGCATGTGGCATACTCCCCCTTTTCATGATGTAGCTTACTTCGAAAACATATGACTTGGCATAGGGTTTTCTGAACAAGCTCTCATGTCTTGCTCTTCTTCGACTTTAAAGAAATTGCTCACAGAACGGTGTGTAGAAATTCCTTTAAAGTGGGAGCATACATCAACACTCACATTTCATTGTGTGATTTCCTTTTTTCTTGCTATCCCCTATCTTGGAAACATTAAGTACAATGTTATCCACGATGAGACATTTGCATTTTTTCCTCTCACAGAACAGTGTGTAGAAATTCCTTTAAAGTGGGAGCATACATCAACACTCACATTTCATTGTGTGATTTCCTTTTTTCTTGCTATCCCCTCTCTTGGAAACATTAAGTACAATGTTATCCACGATGAGGCATTTGTATTTTTTCCTCTCTTGCATACAAGATGAGTCTTGCCTCTCTTGGATACAAGATGAGTCCATTTGCACTTTTCCTCTCTTGGAGACATTACACATGATGTTCCTTAAGATGATACAGTGTACTAACTAAGAAAAATCCCTTTGAACATTCCTTACACCATCATCTCAAATATCATGTCTCTTTTGTGGCGCCTTGTTAAAGTTATTAGGAGGTATAACTTTCATAAGGTTTGAGCGAGGAGCCCATCCAGTGACACAACTTTCCCCATAGCCACCTTTGTGTGTGTGAGTGCATACTAGTCATGTGTATGTTTCTCACCCCTTTGGGCCTTCTCACCCGGCGGACAACCAAAAGTATCATCGCCCCAAAGTGAGTACACTTCTTTTTGGACAAACAACCTAGATCCGGTCCACAACTAGTTGGACAAACGATCAAAGCCTAATCCAAATTTTCACTTTCCTTCTTATCTTCATTCTAGTTCTTGTCATTGCATGATCATGCATCTCATTTTGTTGCATATCATTCACCTTTGAAGGTGTTCATTTGCATTGGTGTCTTTTTGACTTAGAATCTTGAATCTTGGGGGCTTGACCACTTTCTTCTTCTTCACCATTCTTTGCCATCTCCATTGGGCTACTTTAGTGTGATTTTGAAGCAAGTTCATCCTCTCACTAAAGTGGGGCTAAATGTGTCACCAAAAAGTGTAGCCTTTGACACTTTTCACTCATTTGGACCCTTGCCTAGGATTTTGGACCTGTTTCGACCTCTTTTTACCCCTTTTCCAAGCCTTGTGCCAAAGTGTTGTAAGGTGTTAAAATACATTTTCACACTTTCCTAGGCTTATTATCACTAAATTAACCCTTTCTTATGCTATAATGACCCCTTAATGCACATACATACCTTACTTTAGTGTGTTTTGTGAGACAATCCCGACAAACATTATTAATCACACTTTAATCCCCGAAAACCAATGAAAATTGCCCAGGTGGACTAGGTTGCCACCTTGTGTGACCTACTCCCACGTGGCATAAAATTTAAATTTAACTTAATATTCTTTTGATATTTTGTCTCTAAAACCCTAAGGTCAGCCTGTATGGTGTTATTTTGAGAAAATTAGGGCACAACTTCTATAAATAAGGGTTTTTTCCCCTCATTTTGCATTTCCTAAGCTTCATTTTTCTTCTATCAATCTGTCATCTCTCCTTCTCAAGCAAGCTAGGGTTTTGAGTATTCTAAGTCACCAATACATCTCTCTCGAAGCATCCAAGGGCTTAATCCTCAATTGTTGCAACTCAAGATCAATCATCAAGACAAGGTAAACTCCATCACTCCATTGTTTCATGCTACAATTTCGGATCTAGATACCTTGAGAAGCAGAAAGTGCAAACCAAGGGCTTCAAATTCCACTTTCTAATCTTTGGAAATTTAGAAGAGGGCTAAGTCGCCAACAATGGCGACCTAGTCCCACTGAACCTGTTTTTAAGAGATTTTGGTAGATCTAGATACCCTTTTGGCAGAAATGAGCTCTGGTGCAGTTTTCCAGATCTGGGACTAGGTCGCCCAGAATGGCGTAAGAGTCCCAGTAGGCTTAAATTTGAGCATCAACAACATTTTTAGCCTTGAATCCAATTTTCAACTCATTCCTAGGTGTGTCTCTTCAATTTCATCCATTTCTGTAGCAATTTGTTTATGTTTCTTAGGTCATTTACATATCATTATGTGTTTTCAAACATAGTTGCATTCTTTAAGTTTTACATTCATAGTTAGCTTCTTTTATCAGTTAATTTCACTTAGGCACAATCACACACATCACAACCCCTAATCCTTTGAATGCAATATAAGCATTTTGACCCATCTTTCTCCTTTTAGGTGAAAAACCCTAGAAGTGTAAGAAAACATTAAGGAGCTAAAATCTTCGTTATACTTTTAAATTCATTTGGGTAGTTTGTTGTGTCATATATGTTTCTAAAATCATGCATATGACACACCTCTTCTTCAATCATAGAAACAACAATATCTAGTAACCTTATTGAATCACAATCTACATGAGGAATACAACAAGTCTTACGCAAAATAAACAAGTTATCATATGCATCCACATGATCATCATCTTCACAATATTCAAGGGAAAGGTCTTCAATTTGAAAATTATTGGTTGTATTAGAATTTATTCCAACAATATCATCATCAAGTGCATCCATGTTCATTTCACTCTCATGCAAGCAAACATTAGTATCTTCATTATCAATGATGGGGGCAATGAAGGGAATTACATCAAACAAGAAACTAGTTTCTTGTTCAACCTTTATGTTATAGACATGTATGCACCCCACATTATCAACTACATGAATTGATTCACTTGATTGTTTAATTGTCCACACATCTTCCTTTTTTTCCATATATTACATTTCTTATGGTTTGGGTAGAACTAATTGTTCCTCCTCATTCATTTTTTCTCCTTTTGGAACCTCATGCTCATGATTTGTTGGTGCCTCTTTCACTACCCATTTTTGTACTAGATCCTTCTTTCTCTCTATCACCTTTCTCAAAACATTACAGTTCTCACCAATCTTATCTTTTTCCCATTATGATTTATGATTTCTTCCCATGGAAATTCTCTATGATGTAACATTATTATCATTATTTAGTGCATGAACATGTTCAACTCTTAATTGATGTTCATTTATTACTTGCACCACTAATATATCTCTATGGAATTTCATATCTTCACATAGTATCTTAGATTATAGGGATAGTTGGATGAGTTTCATTGGGTACATTATGTGTTGTGAATATGAAACTTATATTGTTCTACATTAGAACTATGCAAAACTTGGAAGCCCAAATCAGTTGCATAATAATAACTATATTCATCTTCTCAATCCACGTAACCATATCATGATGCATCATACTAACCATCTTCATTTTCATAGTATTGATGACAATCCTCCTCATAAGGAAGATCTTCCTCTCTACTCACTAAAAGGGGCATTTATATTCCTAAGGGTGGAAAGTTGAGCTTCCCACAACCTAATATTTGCAAGAAGTTATTGATGTTCTTTTTTAAGGTTGTACAAGACCTTATCATGTTCAAATTCTTTGCATGACATCATGGCAGGAAGAGGATAATGGTCAATATCTTATATTTCCACCTCCATATAACGCATGCCAAAATTTTGTGCATCATAGTATTCATCCACATTATTCCTATCAAGAAGCACATATTTTATTTCTGATTGAGCTTCTTGTTGCTCAAAAAAATTCATTTATGAGCTAATCTAGCAATTCATCTAGTTCATCATTATAGCCATACAATGTTTTGGGAGAAAGGGAAGAATGGTATACAAGATATGCAATGCAATATCTATCCTTGTCCCTTCTACCAATAACCATTTCATTTATTTCTTTATAATCATAGCTACATTTTTTTCTATGTTTTTTCGATTCTGCTATTCCTTGAATCTTTAGAAGTGTATAGGTCCTAATATCTAAAATCAATGCATGAATTATTGCTACCTACAAAACTAAATTTTGATATTTAAGAGGTATTCTTGAGTGACTTACCATTACTTTGAGCTTCCCAAGATGGATGTCTTTGTGCACTAATTGAATATGCATTTTATCCTTGTTGGTACATTGGTTTACTTCTCCTTTCCATCTAAAAGCCCACTAATCTATTTGTTGATTTATGGGTTGATTGGAATAGATCCACCACTCTTCACTTGGAAGAGGCTAATATTTTCTAGAAACTAATAATTCAAGTGCTAGATAAGAAATATTTCCTGTTTTGAGTTGCAAAGGTTTCCAAGATGAGAACCAAGATTTTATCTAATCGAAAATGGTATCTTTGTTGGTGATTTTAATTGTGAGCCAAAACTCTCTAAGGTTGGATAGTCTCCCAAATGTTAGGAGTGTCAAACCTAGAAAGAATACCGCAATACCTATATTTAGGTTGGAATTAAGGATGATTTGTTGAGGTGGATATTATCTCCTTCACTTCTAGCTCTACTAAGCCAAGGGGGTTTTCCTAAAGTGCCACACCAAACATAACTATAACTTCTATGCATTAAACCTAACAAACACCATAACCAAAGCATAGTGAGCCCCTAATTTAGTTTTCACTTTGTACCTAAATGTCAGTTTGGAAAACTCAAGGTCAAGCACCTTATTAGAGAAAATAATATGCCACTAAATTCCAATGAATGTGTTTTATGGTAACCCTTTATGACATTACATGCATCTATATGTGGTAATTGGAACACACTAGAATAGAAAAGTAAAAATGTGTTTAGATTAATTTGTATTGTGTTTGGGATGATGGGGAGAGGGGGTTGATAATGAATCGATGCCTTTATCTTTTTGGGCATATTAAATTATTTTGTTTCATACAAAACATGCAACAATTAAAACCAAATGTGATACCTTAATCAAGATACCATGAAATATTATGTTGTTCAAAATGTATACATAAGTTAGGCTCTACACATACACTTGAAAAAAATAATACATAGTTGCAAGACAATAAATGAGTCTTCTTAATAATCCATGAGTATAATCATGCATTTCTTTTATCTCTTTGAGAAGATACCTTGCAAAAGGTTTACAAGGATTTTACAATTGTTTGTCTAGCCAACTAATTAGAAAAACACCTAGAAATACACACAATACATAGGGAGACACTCAATCAAGGTCAATTATTCCTTTAATCACTCAATATATAAAGGTTAAATATTTTATTATAAATTTTGGATGAGCCTAGATCATTACAATACCAAAAATATGTAACACCCAAAATTGGAAGTTGAAACCTTGATGCTTCCTACCATTGTTATGTTGGTTTTGCAGCTACCACCCTCTAAATATATTTTCACATACTTGTATAAATTAAAAAGAAGTTTCATATACCAACTATAGGCTAGGACAAGGAAAGAAATGTGTGCCCCTACAAAGGAAACCCTAAAAAATTATTGTAGCTATTGCAAGGGCTTCCATACCTACACTTCAATTTTTTTCCTTCAAATCTGACATTCACCATCTCTTTATGTAGAAATGAAATATGGAGATTCATCTTCCATTTATAGGCATCAATTTTGGTCATTAATGGTGTCTACGAGAGGTAGGAGATTATATGGAATCAATTTTGGTAATTGGGGAAGCCTTGGTATGTTACCCTAGTCTTTGTTAGGATTAAGGTGCCATATACCTTGTAAATTATATGTCATATTGCATGGTTCCAACATCCTTGGAAAGTGTCCCTAGGCACTTATAGTGTATTGGGAAAATATTTTGTAATATTTATTCTCACCATTGTTTGTATTACATCAAATTCATAAGGGGTGATGGGTTCCACTAGCAATGGTAAAAGTGACTTGTAGACATAAATATTTAATATTATTTTCCCCACATGTGGACACCTAGAATGGGATAATAAAAGATAAGGAAAGGAAAAATGAGTGATTGTTGGTATTCTCGAAGTGGGATCTTGGAAAGAGGCAATAGGTGTCTCTTACCATTCCATCATTTATTGTATTTAATGTAATGTTTATCTTCCAAGTTTGGGCACCCAGGTTGGAGGGGCAGTATTGGAGCCAAAACCAATGTTCTTTCGCATTCCAAGGGTTGGGGATGTTTAGAATCAATATTCATACTTGGGAGCCATGTTTTGGAATTAGGAGGTATGCACAAGTCTATAAATCAGCTCTATGGATGTAGAAAATATGAGCAACACTTGAATGTAGAGTTTTGTTGGAGGAACAAAGATAGGTTGAGACATAAAGAGGTTGTTCATAGGTGCATAGGTGCTATCATGGTGGAGGAAAATAGGAGAATGGAAGTAGTTATATTTTAATCTCATTTATTTGAAGATAATGCATACTTGGCCTCTCTTCTTGGTGGAGTTTTTTTCCACAAGGTTTTCTCCACATAGATCATGTGTTATGTGATGCTCTTGTGTTACTGATTTGTGTCTCACTATTGATATCTTATGGTGATGTTATTATTTATATATTTCTATTAAAATTTCATATAAGGTAGTGTTTATAAGTATGATATGTTGGCTGATTTTTGGCATCATAAATAAAATAAATATAATCATGGTATTTCCATATTAATTCAATTTAATTTTCAAATTTACATATGAGTTTCAGATTTTAGTGTTGTTGTAGTCCAAGCCATGTATCTCATCCATTTAATTGTTATTTGGATAGAGATTGAACTTCCCAATAATTGGTATTAGAACATATTTATATCTCATCATTTGGTATAAGAACTTAAGGTGAATTTCATTTTGGGTATTCCTTCATTTTTTATTTCTTAGCTTGGAAAGCTTGTGGGAATTTTTTAGAAGGAATCAAATTATTTGATGTGGATTATGCTTGGTAGGCCATATTTTTTCACCATTATTACATTTGTATGTTTATTGTAGTGAGAGAGTGGTTATTGAGAGTACCTGATGTAGTTGTTAATTTGAGTCTTTAGCAGTTTATTATGGTGTATGAGAAGCTTTGTTCACTTTTAGTAGAGTTCTGGTAATGATATTCATCATGATGCCATGTATAACTCAATATTACTTTCAATGGGAGATTTATGTCATTATATAATGTGTTTTATCTTCTTTGTTTTCAAGATTTTGGTTCTAAGTTTTTGTTACAGTATATAGTGAGCCATGCATAATCTTTGATTAGAATATGGATGGTATTTTTCAATAGTTGTTTGTGTCATAAGGAGTTATTGGATTCTACCTTTAGATAGTAGTGAGAATTTAATGAAATCTTTGGTTCTTTTGATAAAGGATGTGTACAAATTGTATCTTCTTGGTTTGGAGATTGTGGTTGTACTTTACCTTCTGGCAACTCATGGTGTTGAGTCCTTTGATTTGTTGGGGCCATGGAGGATCTTCAATTAGGAGATGGTTATCATGATTCCTAGATATCTTGGTTACACAGTTCATTGGGAGCTTTGACAGTGATGTTGATTCATCATTTGATGACAAATGGTTATTTTCATGCGATCTCCTAGGAAGAGATGTTAGATCATGATTCCATAATATGTTCTCAATTTTATGGTTGGAAATTTGACAATGGTCTTATTTATTCTCTTTGGTTTTGAGTATTAATCATTTGCTAAGAGCTTCATGATTTTTTAGGGTTAAATTTGAAGTTGGAATGGATTTATTGGTGGATGTTCATGTAGACTAGAAAGACCTAGGTGAGGCTAAGAGATATCTTAGTTTTGTGGATCATATGCTGATTTGGTTACTCTTTCATGAGGATTTCAACTTAAAGAACAAGGAGCATACACATGGTTATGGATGTGAATCTATTAAGAACCTAGAGAGAAGATTATCATTTCTTGGTGTTGTTTTCACAAGACAATCTTGTATTTTAATCTTGGTCTACTTGGCAGGTGAATGATCTGAGAGATATTTCTTGCCTATTTATAAGATGTATTTTTTAATTTTTAATCTTATCTTCTCATATGAGTTAGTCTTGAATCTAAAAATGTAGAGAAATTGTTAAGAAGAGGATACATGGTTTATCGATTTATGTTGTTCTCCTTGTTTTGGTCTTGAGCTATGAATATAGTTCTAAGGACTTATTTGGAGAGGTAAAAGAAATGGTTTGTGAATTTGGGAATATTCCCTTTTTGTGGGAATGTTTTTTATTTGATCTACCTTCGATATGATAGGTTTACATCTATTTCTACCATGTTTCATTTTATTTGAATATGTTGATATCCTTTCAATTTGGGAATGGTGAAGGATATCTTACATTACATAGCTAGGTACATGTTAGTGTGGACAAGGATACAGTTTGATTTGCAATTTCTCTCTTTGGTCATGGTATTCTTCCTAGATGTTTATATTCACATGGTTGAGTGTGAAGAACTTGAGAGATCTATAGAGACTAGTGGTGACAGAGGTATTGCAACATATTTGTTTACAGGATTCACATATCATTGTATATTTAATATGTAATAGAGGAATTAGCCAGATCCTCTATGTGAAGTAATATAGGTAGAAATGGTATGCCTTGATCTATTTTCATATTTGATATTACTCATGCAATGGTAGTTTTTGGATATATGTTTATTTATCCTCTTTGATATATCAGTTCGCTAGTTACTGATGTGATGATGAGTTTACATGTTTGATTGAATTTGGATCTATCGGTTATGCAGTTGTGTGGGTTGATCACCCATTTGATTGTAGTGAGATGACTCGAATGTGGAATTTATATATCCACAATATTTTTTTAATGTTAATACAAAATTGTTAGTTGGCCTTGTTTTTGGTCATTTGTTCATCGGTATTGTTTCATTAAGACAAGAGGATGGATATACAAAGACTTGATTGTAGATTTAGGGTTGGTATGTTGATGGTATAGAGTTATATCTATGATTTGTATACCCTAGCTTGAGGTATGGTTAACTTGGATGAGTTGTAATTTGTTGTGGTTTTTATTTTGGCTAGTATGGGTAAGGAAACCACTTAGAATCCCTTTTATCATTTTAATTTGATTCTTATTTTTATGTAAATATTGGTGTAGGTTTCAATGACAATTGATATGTTTCACCTTGGCATGTTCCTTTTTCTTCCATGGGTGGCATGTTGGAAGATGTAAGAATTTTTTTCTTGATGGTGGTTATCATGGTTGCTTTTACAGGTATCTTGTTGGATCATGAGAGCATGGTGAAGATTCAAATGGTACTTGTTTGGCTAAGGGATTTTTTTCTCTAGTTTATGATTCCTATGGGTGTATTTACAATGTATGATGTCAAGTGGGAGAATTTTAGGATTTTTGTGTCATCTACCTTGTGAATCATGTGTCATATTGCATGGTTATAACATCCTTGACAAGTGTCCCTAGGACCTTAAGGTGTATTGGGAATATTTTGTAATATTTATTCTCACCATTGTTTGTATTACATTCATAAGGGGTGATGGGTTCCACTAGCAATGATAAAGGTGACTTGTGGACATAAATATTTAATATTGTTTTCCCCATATGTGGAGGCCTAGAATGGGATAATAAAAGATAAGGAAGGGAAAAATGGGTGATTTTTGGTATTCTCCAAGTGGGAGATTGGAAATAAGAAACAAGTGTCTCTCGGTATTCTGTCATTTATTGCATTTAATGTAATGTTTATCTTCCAATTTTTGGCACCCAAGTTGGAGGGAAAGTATTGGAGCCAAAATCGATGTCATTTTGCATTTTAAGGAGGAACTACAAGGTTTTGGGGTGTTTGGAATGAAGATTCATCTTTGGTAGCCATTTTCTAGGCTTAAGAGGTCTTCACAAGTCTCTAAAATTAGCTCTTTAGATGTAGAAAATATGAGCAACAGTTGAATGCAGATTTTCATTACAGGAACAAGGACAGGTTGAGGTATAAAGAGGTTGTTCACATGTGCACAAGTTCTTCCATGTTGGAGCCAAAGAGTATAATGAAATTAGTTGTATTGTAATCTCATTTATTTGAAGATAATACATACTTGTCCTCTCTTCTTGGTGGAGTTTTTCTCGCAAAGGTTTCTCCACGTAAATCCTATGTTATGTGATTATCTTGTGGTACTATGTGTACCTCATTGATGTTACCTTATGGTTATGTTATTCTTTATATATTATTGTTATAATTTCACATAAGGTAGTGTTTATAAGTATGATTTGTTGGCTAATTTTTGGCATCATAGAGAAGATGGATCTAATCATGGTATTTCCATATTAAGGCAACTTAATTTTCAGATTTTCATGTTGTACTCCAAGCCTTGTATATAATTTATCACTCATTAGAGAAAACTAGGAACTCAAAACCTTGGCAGAGGTTATAGGTTCCAAGTTCATAAGGAATCCCTGATAAATTAATTTCTTCTTCATGTCTTCCTGTCAGAAAAATCACCAATTTTAAGAACCATCACAAGCACACTATTTAGCATTTTCAATGTTGTCAAAGATTTTTCACCTATTAGGAACTCTTTATAGGAAGCCACACAAAATTATTTTGACTTTGAGAATTTATTCAAGGATTAGAAGCTTGTTGATAAATAATTATAGTTCTATAATCAAATGTTACATTAAACATTAATTTTTTTTGGGACTTGGACTCCCTTTGAAAACCTAGTGCATTTCAAGAACCTGGGTGTTTATGGAACCAACATCAATCTTTACCAAACACTTCACAATATGCCTAAATTTGTCAGGCCATCAAGCAACCTTACATTTTCTTACTAAGGAATTGACGAAGATGATACTTTGATACCCTAGAAAAAAACAACATTCCTACTAATATGTCAAGAAAATAAGTGGTGACATACCACCTCAACATCTTGATAAAAACACTTAAAAGAGCCTTGTTGTTGGACATCGCTCATTGGTGATCCCTCATTGGAAATCCATATAAGTATTGAACTTAGGACAAGAGTAGGGAATACCTTGAAAGTCCAAAAATCAAAACATGACAATTTTCAGAAGGAAAAGATTAGGGACTGAGAAATCAAATAGATAAGGGAACAAGTACTAATGTAAACAAAACCTTGAAACCATGAAATCTTGAGAAAAAGACATGAAAATTTTGAAAAGGGTTCAAGAATTTTTTTTAGGATTTCTATGAAAGGCACATAGGTATAAATACCCCTAAAAATCTGAAAACACATGAATGCCATACAAAACAATGGGCAAAGCCTAGACTTAGGTATTTTATGAAATTGTGCACCATTTGACACTTAGGGAACCCATTCATTGTTTCTCATATTTTTTATTAGAAAAGGGTTTATAAGTTCAAATATACAACCTTTGGAGCAAAGAAAATAAAAATAAGACACATTAAGTTGGGGTGTCAACACTTTCATCAATATTATGGTTACATTTATAGAGGTCCCTTATTTTATTAGCGTTGTTGATTATTTAGGGCATCACAAAGATGTTTTTTAATTTCATATTCTCAAAAATTATATAGAGGAGGTTGGGCCAAAAAAATTTGTCCAAGTAGTGATAGATGTGGCCCATGTGTGCAAATCTAGAAGGAAGTTAATTGAGGTAATTATAGAAATATTTGGTGGACTCCTTGTTGTGTGCATGCCATCAATAATGCACTCAATAACATGGGAAATTTTGATTTAATAAAAATAGTTTTTAGTGATTCTAGAGATGTGCATATGTTTATCTAAAAAAACCACACTTCACATGCACTCTTCAAGTCCTTATCTAAGAAAGAATTCTTGAAACTTATAGAGACTAGATATGCATTGCATTTCATTCACTTGGAGAGGATTCTTGAGTTGTAATAGAAATTATAACTAATGGTTATGATAGTAGAATGGAATTGATGGCTTGAGTCCAAGAAAAAGTAGGGGAAGAGGGTGAAGGATGTGGTGAAGACATGTTTTTTGGGGAGATGCAAAATATATTATCTCCATCATTACCAAAGTGATTAGATATGGTGATGCCAATGCACCTAGCCTTGGAGAGTTGTATGAGTGCATTGATTCCATGCTTGAAAAAATGAAGGTTGTTTTACAATAGAATGACCCCACATTGCAATTCTACAATAAATATATTCAATCAATCATTCATCAAAATGGAGAATCTCAATGATGAGGTATAAAAATTCACTTATTATTAGGACAAAATTACCCTTTCTTGACCATTTATGACCTTCCATAACTTTTATTATGGTTAAATTAGTAGGGTTATATAATAAATTATTTGTAATCTTAAATGATATTAATGTATGAATACTTGTTATCCTTACTATGTTAATAAATGTTTTACAATATAGTTTATTATATATGAAGCAATTTTATGTATAATGTGTGCAATTAAGTCATCTTCATATTGGTTACTCAACAAAGGGATATGTTCAATAGTCATTAGAGTCTATAGGGAATATTGGTCTTCTTCAAGGGTAAGCCAGATGGTTTCTCTAAATTTGTATGAGGTTGGGTCGGTGGATAAAGGACCAACTTCTTGGTCACAGTCTCATTTGAGATATTCATGTTTCCAGAACTACAACCTATAAATGCATTAATTGTTGCTAACCATGGTCTTCCTAGGATAAGGGGATAACTAGCAAGGTTAGCCTTTGGTTGCAGTACTATGAAATCTGTTGGGTATTCCCATGAATCTAATGTTATGACCAAGTCCTCAATGATGCCTTCAAGTTTCACTATTGACCTATCTCCCAACTGTAAAACAATGGGTATAGTTCTAAGGTTTACTAACTATAGTAGTTTCATTGTTTCTTTAGTCATCACATTAATGGCTACCCCTAAGTCAATCAAGGTGTTTTTGATGAGGGTTCCATTTATCTAAACATCCACAATTGGACTCCCAAGGTTTGTACATTTAGGGACAGTGATGTTCCCTAACATAATATCAAAAAGATTCCCTAAGACATGTATAGTCTGAGGTCCTTCATTTTTCTCCCTCACTTTCTAAGACAAAGGTCTCTCACTATTTTTGTGTAAATGGGAATGTCATTGATGGCTTGAATGAGAGGTACTTTTATGCACACATCCTGAAGCTGCCCTAATAGGTTAGTTTCATCTTAGTTCTAATGTGTTTGAACAACTAATTGCTTAGGGAATGGAGGTTGTGGACTTGAAGTGGTCTAGTTCACCTAATTTGACTCAGGTTCTAGAGATGGATTGTCTAAGGCTTTTGTTGAAGGTTCCTCATCTACCAACTCAGTGATTTAAGGGGATGAAGGCCCATCCAATGTTTTTCCTGGTCTGAGGTGGACATCACTCACCTCTACCCCATAATTAGGGTATTGAAAATCCTCGTTAGTGTAGGCCTATTGAACAAGCTTGTTATTTGGGTTAGGTGCATGTTGGGTTGGCAATTGAGGTGCTCTTGGTGGATGAGATGATGGATTTGTTGGATTATGTATGATGGCTTGCTACTATGCTTATAAAGGCTGTTGTGGTTGTTGGTAGTTCATATTTTGGTTTTTCTATTGTTGTCCCTTTTGTCATTGAAGTTTCCATTGAGTTTTTTGTAGTGGCCATTGGGGGTTATAGTTGGATCCTTGAAAGTTTTAATGTGGCCACACATTTAGTTGTTGTTGGCTCTAGTTTGGTTGAGTATTTTTCCATTGGTTTTGGGTGTTTTCCCAAGGCTAAGGGTTCCAACTAGAGAAATTTTGATTACTGACTAGAAATGGTGTATTGAAATTCAAAGGATCTTGAGGCACTACCTTGTCTTGGCTGCCATAGCCTTCATTGTGCAATGTAGAAAATTTTCCATTTTCACCCTCTAGTGCTTGAAAGTTGCTTTTCCCTGGTCTATCCTTTGTAATACTTGCTACCCTTTTGCACTTACAATTATATTTTCTTTGTCTACAATTAGGGAAATATTTAGTAAGGATTATCTTTGCCTCTTCTTGCTTTTTATTTACATGTAGAATGTTTAATTGGGTATCCAAATGGCTTATGATATCTTATTTCATGTTGGACAACAAGTTTCTCCATTCCACTCTAAAGACTCCATTAGATGCTTTGCTGATGGAAGATGTTCTTTCCCCCCTTGTCCTCTTGGTAAAGGTTCTTGAATAGTTTCTACAAACTTTGCAAATTTCTTCAAAAGGTAATTGTGATACATCTCCTGACCCAACAAGATTAAGGGCATCCATACAGTCATCATTGACTCCTCTTAAAAGCAACAACTTTAGGGATTCTTCTGAGAGTCTATTTTGTGAATTCTTCTTTAAGCAAAACTAAAACATTTTTACATAGTCCTCCAATGGTTCATCTTCTTTTTGAGGCATTTTGAAAATGTCATCTCTTCTTCTATCAACTCCTCTAAAATAGTCTTGGTATTTCTCGAGGAACTTTATCTGCGTAGTGTTCTAATCTAGAACAATATCTCTTCCCAAACCCATAAACCATCTTAAGGCAACATCCTTTGAGATTTTAGGGAATAGTTTGAGTCTATGTGCATATTTTGTGTAATCATAGCTCCTACATAGGACATCAAACTTGAACAAGAGGGTATTTGGGTCCTCAATAACCAATCCATAGAAGATAGGAAATGTTGAAGAAGGTATATTCTTCAAAATAGTTGTTATTTCCTAGTTAGCAATGGGGAACTCAAAAGTCACATGTTCTAGTGGGTCATCCACCACTGCATTAGCCATGGTTTGGAAGGTATCCTCTATATTTGCAGTGGACATTGGTGAAAGGGAAAGTTATTCTTCAGGGATACCCTCGCTCTGATCATTGTGATCACCAATATCCTCTCTAGCTTCATGTCTTTCAGGGGTAAATATTCCCAAAGAATCTCTCTGACTCCACATGTACAATGGGTGTGAATTTCTATAGAAATGACTCTTACATAATGTTAGTGAAATGTTCTAGTATTGATGGAATAAAACCTAATTGTCTTAATGTTGGAAATAAAATTTGAACTATGAAAACTTGAAAAAACATAAATGAATCTTTGAAAGTAGCACCATCCTCAAAAATGGTGCCAAAAATGTAGATTCCTACTAATGTTCAATAAACTTGGTGTCAAACAAACAACTCATAGGGGTCCTACTGAATATTCCATTAAACCCTTGAAAGACCTCCATTTAATTATCAACTATGGCTAACATAGAATTTCGATGATTCTGGCACTGTATGTGCATTTAAATACTCTTCACTACCTATATCATCCTAGCATACCTATGTTTACACACGTTGGAAATCATAAATTTCATAACAATGAAAAGAAATAATGTTGAAGCTATTGCTACAGGTACTTACAGCTAAAGACTGTGATTAGTTCACTGTGAAGAAATAAATTTTGTGATTGACCAATACTGCTAACTTGACTAAATTGACTCACTCCGGACGAAAATGCATGGAAACAAATAAATCATGAACATAATACAAGATCTCATTCATAAATTCATTCATATTCACAACATGAAGAACTTGATTAAGACAATGCAATAATGAAAATAACTACTATAACATAAACCTTGCTAACTATAACATGATTAGTTCACTATGAAGAAATAAATTTTGTGATTGACCAATACTGCTCACTTGACTAAATTGACTCACTTTGGAGGATAATGCATGGAAAAAAATAAATCATGAACATAATACAAGATCTCATTCATATTCACAACATGAAGAATTTGATTAAGACAATGCAATCATGAAAACAACTACTATAACATAAACCTTGCTCGTTGGTTCTCGATTTCGAGCCTTCCTGGTCGATTGTGCTGTAGAAGAAGAAGGGTATCACCAAATTTGTTGCCTCTTCACGGCCTCGGGTTTGGGGAGTCAATTTAGACCCCTCTATTTCGGAGGTTGTCTAATTTTTTGGTTTTCTACAATTGTCGGTCAGTTGCTTCTATTTGTTCTTCTAGTTCAAGTTTTGTTTGAACTATGCTTTCCTTTGGCCCTTTGGGATTTCTATGTGAAGGGTACAACACCCTATAAATTTTGCTTATCTTATCAAAAAACTACTATAACATAAATAAATGTACATAAAGTAAAGTGGGGAACAGTTACTTTGAGTGGCCCTTTCTCAAGTGACAATCTCCACATGATAAACTCAAATATAGCTCCTCAAAATAATTCAACATAATAGTAACTAAAAATATCTTCATTGCATAACTCAAAATATCACAATCCAAAGAGATTCTTCTAGAATATCTTATTCATAAGATCATGGTTGAAAAACAAAACATTGTCTGTGCAAAATGAAAAATAACTTAATAAATCTAGTTGCTATATCGGCTACTTCAACTAACTAACTGACTCGACTACTGAACCATTCATATAGGTGTAGGGGAGTCTTATTAAAGAAAATACTCAAAACAGAAATATAACCATCAAACCACCACTCCTACATAATAGAGCATGATAAATTTTGAGTAACTAAAACACAACTGAAAAAGGTAGAAGAATTAGAATAGGACTATAACTCTATTGCAATGGTTTAAAACTAAAACATGGACTATGGAAATAGTCACGTTGGATTCCCAATCATGGCATAATTCATCTCCTCTAGTAGTCTTCTTAAATGATGTGATGATTCACAACAATCCTAATAAATAGACACCTCTAATTATGCAACTGCTATGTTCTTCTAACTTCCCCTGCATCGCTACCCGAAACTCCTTTGGCTATGGGCTACACTTCCTAGTTGTTGCAGGATTTTTGGTTGCAAAGTGTTAGTTCATGCAACATCTACACAATAATAATAACCATAACTTAAACAAATATATTCATTGTATTTCATACATATTCAGATATTAATCATGTGCAATAACTACCATATCATAATCATATTTCCATAGACTTAAACCAAGTCCAAGTTTGCATAATGATCATAAAAGAGTAAAGTTTCAATAACATGTTGGAAATAAGTATTTGGAGATATCTAAAAGAATGTATTAAAGCAATAGAAAACTAAGTAATAGTTGATCTCATCACAAAGAATTCATGCCAAATCTTACTCAAGGAATTTTCATGTACTATAAGAGATGATCTTGATGAACTCTCAAAAATATCAAACCTATATAATAGAGATGCATGATCAACACTCCCTAAAGCCATAATAATCTCAAGATCATAAATCTCTTAAATAACCACATCGCAAGGTGAGAAATCAATTATCCTACTAGTGCCAAATTGACAAATTTGATACACAAAATGGAGGTTGGATGAAATATCAAGAACCAAAATTACATCCTAAATACAATCATCGTCAAGTTGAACAATACCTAATCCCAAAACTAAAAGTTATATAAAATACACCACTAGAACCTATGAAGTACTATAATTTGAAAGTGACATGACAATATCCTAGAAAAGTGTCATATGATAAGAAGCTCCTAAGTTAAGTATCCAAATCATAGTTGAAGGAAAAGACTATGTAGAAAGGTATTGGCCTTTCCCTATACTAGTGGAAGGAGACTTATAGGATGAAATGGTGTGTTTCTATATGATTTCATCTAAAGCCTCCAATCTCTTCAACATCTGGTTATGGCATGTCCCTCTTTTCCACAAAAATTGCAAGGTTCTCCTTATTTCTTCTTTGTCTTGGAGGAAGACTCGCCTGACTTAGAAGATTTATAATTCTTATAAGTGATTTTTTTTCTATTCTAAATTTAATACATTATCTTGGAGGAATTATCATTACCTGATAAAGAATGTATCTATTTTTATTTTATTTTCCCATCTCCTTTGGATAAGTGTGCTACCAATGCTTGATTTTTGGAACTAGAAATAACATCTAAGTATACCAACTTAGCCTATATCCTATGTTAGATTATCACAAAAATCTCAAAAGAAGGCATGCTAAAAGTATCATCTAATGCATTCATAATAGAATAAAATATAGAAGAGAAGACTTATAATGACCCTTTAAACTTAGATAGAATCAATAAAATGCATTCTTTTCTAGCCTTGTCCTTTCCACAATCCTACAATAGTGACCTTAGTGACTTCAATTTAACCAAAATTTCCTCAATGGAGGAGAAGGAATCAAGTGCAAGCTTATTGATAGGGAGGTTGGAGGAATCAATCACTGATTCATGCTCTGGGTCTTGTTTGCAAGACCTCCTTGGTGTCTTACTTCACCACCTTAACCTTTAGGACCTTCTTCTTGTTTAGGTACCCCTAGTTCTCCTAGCCAACCCCACTACCATCACAACTCTACCTACCAAGTCAATCTTGGTGCAATGTTTTCAACTCTTCCCTTAGCTTTTAATCCACCCTAAAGGCTAACACCCTCCAAAATGAGAACTAAGATTTGCAAGGGTGTGGAGGTGTTTCTCATAGGTTCCTTCCATTCCAGTATAGTTCTTAGAGGTCCACCTAACTCCATCTTCTCATCGCTTCCACCAAACCCTCATTTAGGGTTAAAAAGGCTACTAGCCTAGGATCCCCAATTAGGTCTCCTTCTCCGAGAAAACAGGTTGGCTCTCCAAAGTTTCCCAAAGAACATAAAATCTTCCCTTGGGATTCTTGGTCCTTATGCCCATTCATCAAAGATTCTAGAGGTCTTAATCCTCAACTGACCGTACACAGGCCTAACCCTCAATTTGGAAAACTTAGGTCTTTTTAAGCCTTTTTCCTGACCTTCCTGCAACTGTTAGAGATTTCCAGCATCAGACAGATTGGTGGAGCTTCCTCCTCCATGCTAGGCCATGGAAAGGTTCATACCTGCCCTCTCCACACCGTGATTTGATAGGGAATGGACACCCCTGCAAATCAAGTGCTCTGCACTTCTTGTCTTCCCTAGCCGGACACTTCTTGGCTCGCCTAGAAGAAGACTTCCATGGTGATTTCCGAACTGTCAAGACTTCCTAACCCTACACTATGTACAGGCATGGAGTCTAGTCACAATTCCCAAGGGGTCGTACGTTATGTACAGTGGGAATGTGATCTAAATCTCCATTTTCTACTAACAACCTGTCAGATCAGAAAATGAAAAGAAACAATTTACTACAACAGTGCTTGAATTTGAACTAATAAACTAATCCACTACCACACAGTGCTTAACCAACAAGTACACTACATCCTACTTACACTACTGAATCAAATTCAATCCATTAAAACTCTACTTTGAGACCAAAACATAATTTCACACTAAGAACACCACTGTTTCCCTTGAATTCAAAAACTCCAAACAATGTAAATGATTTCAACCTTGCTCTCAGGTCAAGGCACACCCTATATAGGTCAACAAAAGCAGTTATGCCTTCCCTTGGTCGTGCATTATAGTTACATTATGGCAAAGTTGCAAAATGCCAGTTTCTAGTAAACTGAGTAAAATGAGTTTCTAAACTCATCCACCCTTCCTCAATTACTATCCTAGAGATCAAACATGTTCCTAAGCTATCTCACCTACTCAATGGTCAACATGACCTTCATGGTAACATACTAAAGACAAAAATCAAAACTAGATTTCCTAATTGCCTAGTGTTTCCTAGGTGCTCCTGCACCACTTATTCAATTCTACCTCAATCTAAAGTGTCGAAAACTCATTAATTGTAGTAAAAATTTCTTTGTACTTATCCCAAATACGCTTAAGATTCCTACAAGACTCAATGTGAAACAATAGATTGTATGAAACATCTAGTGAAATAAGTCCCATGGCCTCATCCATCTTGTTTTTTATGTAAATTTCTCATATTTTTGAGTGAAATTGAGTGGTGTGCCATCTAATATAGATCATAATTCCTCAGACATGAGAAATTTACTCGTCTAAGGTTTCCAAGTGTCATAATTATGTGGCATAAGATGCTCAATGGAAAAGGTTCCCGTCATTTTGTGTTTGAGTTTTGATTGTGCAAAAATGACTAATTTGCTAAATTAAAATATTTTTTAATCCCTTGATATGTTTTAGGGAGAAATTTAATCTCCCACTCAACAAGAAAAGGAAACCCATTTTATATATTTTTATAATAGTAGAGTAAAAAATAAAGAGTTCACTTTAGATGGAATTTTTATGTACCTAAAAGATAATCTAGACAAATTAATTTTATGGTTGCTTAGATCATGAAACCAACTTTTTGGTGCCTATTCATTTTCAAAAAATAGATACCATATGCCCAAGTTATGCCCATTTTCATGAAAGTGCTCCTTTAGGGCCTCAAGGAAAAAAAGGTGCCCCAAGTTAAGGCCCTAGTCACCCATGTGACCAAGTGCTAGAGGTCAGGGGGGTGGTGCCTACAAAAGATTTTTCATTCTAGGGTTATGATGTTGGATTTCCTTTAGAGGCACAAGATGTTGATATTATACTAAGCCTCTAAGCTTGCAAGTGTATTGTAATTATTTTTTTTGCTAAATAACACATCGGTTCAATGTTTTAGAGGGTGGGGGTTTTTCTTCAAAAGGGTTTTCCCCATGTATATTGGTAGCTATTATCTTCTATCTATGCTTTTATATTTTTCTCTCATTCTTTCTTTCTAAGTGAGGGTTTACTTGTCATTATGTTAATTAAATGTATGTTGATATGCTAACTTGTATTTCTTTCCTCAAAGGGTTTATGCAAGAAATGAATCCATATCCTATTTTTTCTTTATGGACATAGTTTTTTTGCACTTGTATCAAGATTTTGTTTAGTAAATTTTATGGTACTAGATGTGCATACATAGTATTTTCCTAAAAACCATCTACATGGGAAGTAACTAGGTTAGCCAAAATAAGGCAAAGGAGGATGAGATGTACCCAGTCAAATGTTAGAAGAAGTGAAGGAATGTGTTCTATCTTCTTTTGAGGTACCTATATCAAGTGATGGGCCACCTTGAGGTTAAGCACAGACCAAACAAATGGTTATATCACTTATCTATTATTTGTAAGAACTACCTACTCACAAATCATCTATCTAAGTGGTTTGATGTAGCATCCTTGGTCTAAAATGAATCTTGTTAACAAAAAATAGTTCTTTCTTTCATTGCTTTGTTCTATAGGTTATATTTGAATATTTGGGGATAGAGTTTGCACTTTCTCATGTATGTTTCTCAAGGTCTACAGATACTACAATGTTATTGTGGAGGGGTTTTTCTATGGTGATCTTGGCACACTTATTCATAGGAGGATTTTCTTATGCTTTTCTCACCATGCTCACAACCTAAGTGTGTGGTAATGACTTGATCATGTTTTGAGCTTAGCACTTGTATATGATGCTACTAGAGATTAGTGTATTTGTTGGATCATTCAGAATTCACTAGTCATCAGGAATTCTTAAAAGTATTTATTCCTTCATCTAAGGAGGGAATATATATTTTTGTCAAGTTTGGAAATTCAAATTCTAAAGGTTTCAATTTATAGGGTTCATGCTAAGTTAGAAATATGATATAGCTAGATACTTTCATCATGGTCTATGTTTGAGTTCCACAATCTCTACCATCTAGTTGGACCAATTTGAACCTACTTAACTTGTTTGGCACCAACAATACTTAGCATGTTTGAGGATTTTGTGTTTGGAATGATCCACATTGGGTGGGTATGCTATAGTTCTAATGGTACACCAATTTTAGAGGGTCATCCCAATCAATGGGAGATTGTAATGGGCTTTGTTTTAAGTTAAGACTTGTATAAGAATGCATCTCTAAATACATTGCAAATCATCTCTCAAATCTTGAAGGTCTAGAAGTTTGTAAATTGTAAAGAGATCCATTGTGATCTATATTTATTTAGCTTTGTGCATTATTTTATGAATTGAATTCTATTATAGCAAGATTTTATGTTGACTCCAATTCTTATTGTTTTAATCCAATATGTTTATATTTGTTCTACTATCTAATTTGAAAAATCCTTAAATGGATTCTCAAACACTTACCTACATCACATATTGCATACATTACATTATATTTCTTAAAAATAAAAACATGTAAACTCATACAAAACATAACACAAGACAAAAAAAACACGAAGCCTAAAACTACACCACTACTAACCCTAACACCTATTTAACACAAAGTATATTCCTATATTAACTTACTTTTCATACAACATATGTTGGTTAGTGACATCTAAAAATCCATCTCCAAGTTTACAACTTCTTTTTTTGTAGGACATACAAAACTTGATAAGAGATTACAAGCATGGGCAATTATATATGCCACATTTTAATTGCATCTTGTTAATTTGTTTGTGCATGGATATTTGTATGTTGGAACTTCATTTAAATCTGAAGAATTTATAAGTAATTGCTATGCCGGTTATTGTGTTTGATGCTCCTTGTCAATGAGTTTTTTAGTAGACTCCAATTCTATCCTTTCATTTCATATCGAGGATTTGTAATGACTAAGACTTCTTTTTTTATTTGACCAAAGCAAGGTAACGACTAGACTTACACAAAGTTTTAAGAACATGTGTATTTTTAGAGTATAGAATGTTAGCGAATATTTATTTTTAGAATGGTTGGAAGAATGAGTTTCCTTCAATAGAGTTGACATAAAGGATAAACGTGTATTAAAAAAAAATTAAGAATTACATTTAAAATTTCAATATATGTATTTTTAGTGATTCTATTGATTTTATATAAATTTTATAAAAAATCTTGACAAATAGTTATCTTGAAAATTCTGTGAAAAAATAGACCATTAACTAACCATAAAAAATACCCTGATTTCTTACGCTTCTAGCTCATGTCTTCTTTTCACAGGCATTTGTAGAGACATTAACCTGCAAGGCAGGCAGTTCATAAAATGTAGTTGTGAACTCTCATACTGACATCTTTTATTGCAAACAATTCCACTCTCCAAGTTCATAAAATAAGAACTAAAAATAAAAGTACACTGTATTTTCATGTTCCACGGGAATAGTTGAGGCACAAATTCTACAATATTCTCAGATTTCTGTTACATAAACAGCCAACATACATGCCAATGTCTGACTTGGGTTGAAAAGGACTTTGTAGAACCACACAAGAAGTGGTGCTTAGTGATCAGGATATCTCCTCGTCTTTACAAGCAATGCTTTCTACCTTTTTGTAGATAAAGCAACTCGCAAAAGAGGCATAGATGCATAAGAATAGTGCACTCAGTGCAGCCAGAAGCCAGTAGAAGTGGTCTAAATGAGCTTTGTTTAAATTGTCTGCAAACTAGCTTTGTCCCTCGACTTTGCTACTAAGTCCCTCAAGGATAGAAATTATTATACTATTCAGGACACTGCCAACTCCAAAGACGCTCAAATACATAGCAATTCCCAAGCTTCTCATTGTGTCAGGCATCTGATCATAAAAATACTCTTGCAAACCTATCATTGTAAACACATCTGAAACACCAAATAGGATGTATTGTGGAAGCAGCCAAAAAATGCTCAGAGGAATTGTTGCATGGGGTTTGTCTATCAAACCATATTCTTTTGCTGCTTGGAGCCTTGTCATTTCTGTCCTTGCTGCAACAATCATAGAAAGAACAGAAAAAAACATACCGACACCTATCCTTTGAAGCAGTGTTATACCACGGTCATTTCCAGTTATTCTTCTGGCAAGTGGAACAAATATTCGATCATAAACAGGCACCAGCACAATAATGGACAGGCTAATTAAGCTTTGCAAGCTTGGTGCAGGGACTTCAAAGTCTCCAATGATCTTTCTATCCATCGTGCTTCCCTGTTTTGTGAAAAATGTTGCAGATTGTGCAAAAGCAACCCCATACATCAAACAAGCCACCCAAATAGGAAGCAACCTTAGAACAAGTTTAACTCTTCAACTTGTGTGACCGTGCATAGCCTCCAATTAATATCTGTCGTGTGCTCAAGGTCTAACGGAACTGCAACTGTTGCTTTGTCAAGAAACCTGCAAAACAACAACGACTATTTGAACATTTTCTCCAAGTTTGTCAACAACATTTAAAAAAGCAACATGCTTAAACCTAAAACTAAATGTAATTATGGTAATCTGTGCACTCTTTAGATGCATATAAACATGTGAAATGGATTACCCAAATTGGTTTGTAGGCAGAAGCTTTCTCGTTGTGTCACTTGTGAAAGGTTCTTGAATAACATGTGATCTCTGTTCTTGAGAAGGAATTGGGAGATCCCACTTACGAATTGCAGCGACAAAAACTTGGATAATTCGAGTAATTGGACTGGTAGAAGGAAGTTTATGTCGGTACATTTTTGTGCCACGCAAGAAGACAGACAGTGCTATTGCCATGGCCATAGTTGGGATGCCAAACCTTAGACCCCATCCAACATTTTCTTGAATGTACATAATAATATTATTAAATAAAATAAAGCCACTGGTTAAACCAAAATACCACCAATTGAAGAACGAGCTTTTATGCCTTCTTTCGGTTGGGTCTTCTTGATCAAATTGGTCTGCACCAAATGCTTGTAAACAAGGTCGGTGACCTCCTTGACCCAATGCCACCAAGTATAGAGAAAAGAAGAAAAAACCCAGCTGGAAATCTGAAGGTTTGGGACAGGAATGTGATGTGTAGCCACATGGGGGTGGGCTAAAAAACGGCAGAGAAGCTGAAAGTGTTAAACAGATCAACCCCTGCAGCCAGACAACATCCTAGTTAGTAATGCTTAGTGCTTACTATTTCTTCTCTACTCTAAATCGTTGTCAACTCAAACAAAAATTGAAGTAAAATACTTTGTACTTGAAGGTATGCGTCCTCAACCAAAAATCCAAAGCAGACACTTCAGTAAGTTACCCATATTCCTTGTCATTTATTCATATGTTCGCCTGCAGATTGGCAACAGCCCATTAAAAATACAGATTGCTAATACTCAGTATTGCTCAAAGTTTCGTCGTGGTCACATTCACTGGTTGTTGTTTTATTGAACGTCATAAACAACCCAATTCACACCATGTGAGATTATCTATATAATAAAAAGTAATCCTTAATGGTGTTAGTATGTCAGTTTGTTTGCATACAAAGAGCTAGGTACGCACTTTAATGGACATTGCTATGGTGTTAAGACACTGAAACGTCCATTTTTCTTCTTAGATGTCACTAAATCATATCATAGATGAAAATTCTCAGTATAGCCCAAGATTTCTAGATGGTCAAAATCTATGATAATAGTTTTAATGAACTTCATTAATAACCCAATTCGCACTTAGTGAGATGATTTATTTGGCTAGGAAGAATCCTGGTGATTGATTGCTAATTTTATATTGCAGAATCCCAAGGTTCAGTAGATTGGAATATATTGACAATAATTCCAAGCTTCATTAGAATGAAATATATTGAAAAAAATTCCAAAGTTCAATGGATACAATAATATCAGCGAGGAAAACACAAAATTTACAAACGCTATACAAACAAAACGCATTTTAACAATCCTCTGAAACAGCAGCTCTTATTCTGAACCTTTTTTTTTCATTTTAACCGTCAAGTGAAAAAAATCAGAGTTGATAATATTCATTATTGCTGAAGATTTCTGCGGGGTCATAATCAATGGTTGTACTTGATTGAATCTCATAAACTGTTGGGATGTGAAGCCCAACGGTCACATGATCGTTTGTATTCTCCCATTTCTTCATATTCGAAGAGCTTTGTATAAATATGTGGCTGATCATGTACTGTATGATGAGTTGATTGTGATTGATTAATACAGTGATTCCTTACTTAAGAGTGGACGTAGGCTATTGCCGAACCACTATAAATTGTGTCTCGTATTTTGTTCATTATTTTCTATTTTATTCTTTTTTTCTGCTGGTTTTAATAATTACAATTGATATCAGAGTTATGGAGAAGTGTTGAGTTGTTGGTTAGAACCAAGGAGCAGAAATGGAAGCTAAAGAAGCCTCTCGGTACTTCCGATATATTTTAATGGGTATAACTAATTTTGTATTTGATGATGATGGGGCTGATTCTGTCATTAAAGAATTTCTTGGCAATTTGGATTCGGCTGAAGAAGAGGGTTTGAAGCAATCACCGGTTGAAGGAGAGACTGAATTTGTTATGGAAGATTTCATAGGCATGTTGGAATCTGGTAGTGATTGCAGCAGAGGAGTTGTTGGGGCTCCCGAGTACTGGTTTGAGAATAGGGCACCTCAAGTAGATCATTGAGCACTGTTTGATTTGGGTTGCATATTAAACATAGAAGAAGGCAGCGATCCAAAAGGAGAAAGAAAGCAAGAGAGGAAGAAGGGGCAGAGGAACCAGATGAAGGAAGGTCTGAAAGTGCTCTACGGATTGGTTTGGAGGAGAATGAATCCCCAGCTGATGGGGAAGTATCATGAGCTCCAAAAGAAAATCCCATGCGCAAGCCCATTGTGGATCTGGTATCGAACGCTGGAAATGGCGTTGCAACGCTTGAGCCGGTCATGCTTGTTGGGGTAGAGGAGGCCCTGCCTAATGGGGAAGAGGTACCCGAGGACCTGTTTGCAAATGACGTCATTGGTAAATTTGTTAACCTTTTGGAATTTGATCAAAATTTGGCTGCAAGACAAGAAATTGCAGTAAAGACGGTGAACACATTAGCGTCTCCAGATTCGGATGTAAGCAACTTTAATAGCACTGCGGCCAAGGTCACCCAAGAAGAATTGAGTAACAGGGTGAGTCAAGGCTCTCTCAATTATGGCTTTTGGAAAGCCTCATCGCAAAGCATGGTTGCGGGAAAGGCTGTGATAGAGGACATAGACATTGAGGAAGAAGTGCATTTGGTCAAAGAGAGCTTGAATGCGGTAAATGATGAGGAAAAACGAATTGAGACTTTGCGGGTTGTTGGTTTTGGATCGCCTGTCATGAATGGTGGTGGTAATAATTGTGTGTATGAGAATGCATGTAGTTCGTCTTATATGAGTGCTCCTTCTAGTCTAGGACGAATTCAAAGCGGATTCATCTTCAGCGTACCGACTAGTCCTGTGTGCTCACCCTCCTGGAAGCAGAGCCCGGAAATGGTTGAGGAAATGTCTGCTCGGGCTGACGCGTTCCAGGTTGATTCTCCGGAGAATGTGGTTTTCAATCATCAGATGGTGAGGGATATCTATAGGAATGGATTGGAGATGCCGTCTAATACAGAGACCAGGTTAAAGCAGGAAAAATGTGCAAAGGAAGCGCTTGTGCCCGTTTTGGCTGATCCAATTTCGGGGGAAGACCATCCTATTGTTGCTCAGAGGGTATTATCTACTCTGGAGTCTCAAAATCTGCCACGAGTCAATTTTGGCGTTGTTCATACAACTTCTACGGGGAAAGTGGAAGTAACATTAGTGCCTGAGGATGTTGTCGCTAGAGATTTTGTTGGTTCAGAGGGTTCTGAAGTGGGTAATAGCAGCCCAAATGTGGTTAGTGTGTCCAACATTGCAACTGTCAGGGCGAGCACGAAGGTGAACATGACTGTGAAGGGAGAAGCATTGGAGAATTTGGAGAAAGAAATAAGGGAGTCGTTTGCAAAGGGGATCAATGCATTGACAATTCCCCCCTGCGGCAAAGAAGAGAGAGTTGCAGACATGTTTGATCGCATTCGTGAGAAGGGTAAATTCGTGTGTCCAAAGAAGGAACGGTTATCCCAACAGCAGGAATAGGCGCATGTCAGTACGATGAAACTCATCAGTAGAACCGCTGGTGGAACTGAAACACCATGGCTCCAGATAACTGTGACTGATCTAACAGCTGTTGGACAAGGAAAGGAAATTGTGCTCCGTCTTAAGCTTGATAGGTTGGAGGTCGGTATTGTATTTCTGATTTGGTGGCATTTGGAAGCCCCTGTCGTTGCAAAATGCAATCCTGAATGGTGTGGATTACAAAACATTGACCCTGTTTATTGGCAGGGTGTGGAAAGCACAAAATTGAATGGCAAAAATCATGAGAAAGTTTTGATGGGCAAGTTTGTGCCTGAGAAATTAGTAAAAAGAGATATTGTTAACTTTGATTTGACATGGAGAAGGTTAATCCGTTGTGTTCGTGAGCGATACTTGGCGAAGTTGAAAACTTCCAGCCTAGTTGTGATGTGAAGACAAGTGGAAATGCAGGGAATGACAGTGCATGGTTGTGTTGGTTGGACTTCATGGAGGAGATTGTTGGGATGTGAAGCCCAACGGTCACATGACCGTTTGTATTCTCCCATCTCTTTGTATTTGAAAAGCCTTGTATAAATATGTGGCTGATCATGTACTATATGATGAGTTGATTGTGATTGATTAATACAGTGATTCACTACTTGAGAGTGGACGTAGGCTATTGCCGAACCACTATAAATTGTATCTTGTATTTTGTTCATTATTTTCTGTTTTATTCTATTTTTCTGTTTGTTTTAATATTTACATAAACAACCCACCACTTCAAATCACGTGAAATGATCTATTTTTGAAAAATTAAAGTTTACATATTCTAATAAAATCACTTACTGTTAGATTTAATAAAAAAAGTATTGTTAGATTTAATAAATAATTAATTTGTACACGACTCAATGTTTTATAAACAGGATTTCTGCATGATCACAATCACAGCACGTACTTTTATTAAACCTCAAAAATAGCCCAATTCAAGCTGAGATGATAGGTTCAGCAAGGAAGAACCCCAATGACTTATTCTCAATCATGTAGTGCAGAATCACAAGGTTCAAATAGAATGAAATATATTGATCAGAAAAATGCTAAATTTCGAAGTGGGTACAAACAAAATACTAAATTTACAAATGAGTAGGGAAAAAAGGGCTTTGGATACCCAGAAAAAAATACATACCAGCAGATACACAAGAGAAGACACAAGAATTGTCCAATACCGACCCAGATAGGAATCTGCAACAAATGCTCCGAGGAGGGTAAGCATGGATGCCTCACCTGACCAGACATCGAATTATTTTGCAGCAGTAGCATTGGTCTCTTGCATGACATTTGTGAGGAAGGTGATCAAGTTGGCTGAAATGCCCTGGTAGGCCAATCTCTCTGCAATTTCAACACCAATGATGAGAAGGGATGTTGCCCATCCTCCGGTGAGAAGTCTGCTTACAGGCCTTCCTTTGAGGTCTGTTGATCTATCCTCAACTATATTACTACCAAGGAGGGGTTGTTCACAGGATAAGGAGGAAATGGATTCCATGGCAATTCAGTAATAATTTCCCTCATTTTTGGATCTATATATGGGTCCGTGTTCGATATATGGGCCTTTCAAAGACGAATATTCTCAGGACCCTAAGTGTTCGATATTTTCAGGAATGTGCTGGAAATGTATAACAAGGCAATGGGCTTGAGAGACACTTCATTCTTTATTGTGCAAGGTATGAAGATGTCTCTATTCAATTCCAAGACAATTTGAAAGTTAGTAATCTGAATGAGATATTAGAGGAGGCAAGATTTCACAAAACAACAAACTTTTGGTCAAGATTCATAACAGAAGGGTCCAAAAAAGCTTGATAAACTGTTAACGTTGATTTTCTGAATCTTTTAGATCACTTAATCTTGTGAACATCATTAAAATTCCTTCATTCATTCATAAGATTTACCAGATGGTGCCACAACCTTGAAGAAATAGAACTGTTAGCAGTACACCAAATTTGGCCGACTTTTTCCCGTATCTGAGATTTTGGGCCCGCAGGAGACATGACAAGGGAACTCACTTGAGGAAACAGAAGGATTTTCTCCATTATTGCTGGAGAGTAGAAGGGGAAGAATTTCGAGCTTAATTATAAAACTTTTCTACAGTGGGCTTTTTTTGGGAGTTCCTTTTACCACAAATTTGGTGATACGGAGGCGGCTGGCTTATATATATTTAAAATAGTCTAGAGAAATCTTTTTAAGATATTTATTTTTATACCGGTTTATCTATTTTATTAAAATAACGTGGACATATATTTTATTGAGGTGTTCATTTTTTATTACGTTATTTCACATAAGTCATATTATACATATTATTATTTAAAAAAATTATTATATAAATTTTATGTTTAAATAATTATCATTTTTTTTTTCTTATAATTTATTATATTTTCATTTGATTTGATTTATATTTTGTTTAATATAAAAAATAAATAAAAAAAAATTAATTTTCTTTTTATAGGTAAGTGCTACCAAGGGGGTAGCTCCCATAATATAAGTTCTCAAAAAGAAAAGCATGCTCTTGCCACGAGGGGTGCAATACAACATACCAAAAGAATATGTTGATCATTCCTACGGACCAAATCTAAAGGATGACAAAACACAAGATGCCTCATTTACTCCCAAATTTTGCCAATCTTAACGCCATTTGGTGTTTTAGTTTAGAAGAAGACGATTTTTTCTTCGTGACCTCAGTCCATTCCTGTTCAGCCATATGAGGAGAATCCAGATCATTGTTGTTTCCATTTTTAGTTAAAGCTCTATGGGAAGCAACATTCAAAGACATTGGTGGCTTTGAAGACTGTAACTCGGATAACACTGACTGTGATGAGACTAAATCCTTAGTGGGGGAAAGAGAGGCATCCACATCATTTGAGCTAACACCAATCAAACTCTCATCAACTCGAACTTGTGGGGCCGATGGGCGAGGGGAACATGAAGGAGGAGTCTCCACCACAGTATCCTGTGTAGCAGAACCATCCTCCTTCGCACCTAGTGCAATGACATATTGGTTGGAATCCGCACTAATCCACCAAGTAGGCAGGTTTATTCCACCTTTACTTTGTGTAAACCCTTGCTTCTTATTGCATCGGGATGTAACATGGGAAGTAGAGAAGCATTTCTTGCATCTGAAAGCGATCTTTTCATAGTCTACAGGTTGTCTCCAATGTTTGTTTCCTACCTTCAAGGAGATTTTTGCTGGAAGGCCTTTGGATAAATCAAACTCCACACATAATCAAGCATAAGTAGAATTTTCATAATTGATGGTTTCCTTTGAAATGTTGTGATACTTCCCAAGCCCATTGGCAATGGCTTTCAAACACTCAATCTCCCAAAATTGTAGTGGGAGGTAAGGAAGTCTTACCCAAAGGCACGCTGAGGAGAATGTCTTTATTTGAGGGTCAAAGGATGGGAACCAAGGCTTGATGCACAGGAAATCCCCTTGAAAGAACCATGGGCCAGTGTTGATAATTAATTCCTTATCTTCTAAAGATTCAAATTCTAGAATGAATAAACCCTTGGCGCAAGGATAAATACTGATTTCGGCCTCCATATATTCCTTCCAATTGGTGCATATCCAATTGTGAAGATCGCACAGTTTCGGCCATACCTTAAAAAATCTGCAAATTAATGCATGATCCAATAAATACTCTTCCTTGTCATGCACGACACCATCCAAGCAAATCACAGGAACTGAATCAGAGTGGCGAACAACAAGAGGGGGACTAAGCATAGAGGGGCGAGTAGCAATAGGATGGGAACCAGCGGAGACAGGTCGCCCACCAACCACACAGCCATTCCGCCCAAGTTCGGCCTTAAAATCTAACCTAGGGCTTCTGCTTATTCGCGAAGGAGAGGGGGACGAAGACTTGGCTTTCATCGCAACCTCCTTTGTGTGGTACTCTATCTCATCCACGGCCAAACTTGAGACATGCCGCAATCCTAGCCAAGCATTCACACGATCCAACTCACCACTGGAAGAAGACCCATCACCATCTATGCAAGACGCGTGGGAGGAAACAAAGAGTATCAGCGCAGAGCAGTCCATGATCTATTTAGAAAAAAAAAAATTAGGATAATTTAAAATTTAATATAAATTATTAATGTATATTATTATTTAATATGATATAATAAAATTATATTATATTATACATATTATATTTTCTCTCTAAAACTCAAAATGTCTAATTTGGTTTTCATAATCGAGTGGAATTTAAAGGGTGGTTTAGTAGAGATTTTAGGAGGGTCTTTCGAAGGTTTTTGTAATCTTATCTCTCTTAAGATAGATTTGATTATTCTTCAAGATAGAGTTGATTATTTTGTTTGTGTCACCATGCATCATGCATTGGTGTGCATGTCAAGTGTGTCATCACATGTTGTTATACCTTGTACATGTAGTGTTGTGTGTCTCATTTAATACCATTTTATTATTGCAAAAAAATAATTTGATCCATGTTTTGTCCATTAATATCCTAATATAAAAGTGGAAGAGCAAAGTTCATAGGTACAAATGGTCAAAGGTTAAAGGCCTTGTCCTATTATTTAAATGGTAGTTCAAATCAAATTTGCAAACAAATAGTGTGATGGACAAAGGAGCTCAACCATCTGAGTTTGTGGCCTCCCTAAGCCTGAAGTTCCTATTTGGTCTAGCCATGCTTTAATGCATGATACTTTCAAGCTAAAGGATATTTCTCCAAACATGGCCTAGATTTCTTTGGATGGTACTCTTCTTATATAATTCTAATCTATAGAGTTACAAAGAGAATTTGCAAGCCTTAAATACCAAAGGAAACAATTCTCACTCCCAAACAAAATCTACCTCCCGGCATGACTCTGCATACATGAGCTTCACAAACCTTGAAATCAAGTATCATTTTTCCAATCCAAAAACATATCACTCACTACACACAATAGAAAGCTTAAAAATTTGGAGGGGAGTTCACTTTGTCTTGTGCCTATGTTCTTAACAAACCCCAAGCCTTGTGAAATGGAGTTGAACAGTGCCCCAAGTCTTGAGTGTTTCCAGGTCTGAACCAAGTACATACAACTATGAGTCTAGTAAGCCCATAACAATTATCTTGTGTTAATCTGATGAAGTAGCATAAACCATGTCCAGCATCCAACATACTCTTCTTTGTTAGCATCTTCATTACTTTTGCAGCAATCTCATGACTTTGTCGGCCACAATCGGCTTTGTCAGCAACTGTTGTCCTTTTCAATAGCAAGGAAATTTTGACAAGAAATGCCTACTTCTATAGCAACACACTTCATGACCTAGTGTTCTTGACTTAAAGAACTTCTCAAAATATAGTCAAGGAATCTGAAATTTAATACCCATACATTTGACCATCAATATTTTGATTAAATATAAATTATCTATTTTAAGATTGCCATACAATTGAACAATGTTGGGTGGTTTCGTAAAGTTGTGCTTTAAGGCATCTTTGGAATTTATTGAAGCTAATAAGGATCACATGGAAGAAAGATGCAGAAAACACATGTCAATGTGTCCTAGCAAACTGCTAAAATGAAAGGTTTTCTCATGTTGTCCATGAGTAAAATAGAATTGGACACTTTTCACTGTGAGTAAGATTGATAAAAAAGATGAAATTTGGATTATGAGTTGAGTATTTCCAGGACTATTAAGAGAGAACATAGCATAGAGATGTGTTAGAGTACTAAGGAAAAATACAGTCTCAACTACAAAGACGGAGAAAGAACTGAGCTTGAAATGCAACATCGAGGTTTGATGACAAATGGTATTATTTGGGAAGATTAAAGCCTCACTTTGTCTTGTATTGAATCTGTTGTACTTAAAACTTAGTGAGCTCAATAAGGAAGATAATCAAAATTCTAAAGCAATTTTGTGACCCTTTAATGTCTACGTAGATGGAAGTGCATTCCATGTCAACAGTTTGAGAATGAGCCCACAGTTCAATCAAAGGATATCTAAGAGTTGACATTAGGGTAGATAATCAAAATTCTAAAGAAGATTTTGCCCCTTTAATGTCTATATATAGTTGGTGCATTTTTTACAATAATACACTACTTAAGGATTATGATTCTACTTGCAGACAATGGTACTAGTTGAGTAAATAAATTTTCATAATTTTCTTAATGTATTCCAATTTGATGTTAAATGCAAGTATGCAATGATGTCAAGAAGATGTCTGAACAAATTTGAATGTAATTTTTAGATTTGAAATGCAATAATCGATTAATTTCAAGATGCATGGACCTAAAAATGATGATTTTGAATGCAAGTTTTTCGACCCTAAACAAATGCACTTTCTTTCATCGAATGAACTAAATGCAAAATGCTTTATAAAATACAGTTATGAAATTCAAACAAATATCTACAAGTACAAGAAAATTGAGCAGACAGAGACAAACAAATGTGAAAAAGACTGTTACTATACCTGTACAAGGACAGGGTCACCAAAGGTCATCTAGGTCCTTGTACAGGGTTCTAAAAACTAAAAATCTAAATTTTTAAGTTGTTTAAGTTTATTGTTCATATTCCGCAAATAGGTTTGACGGTGATTTATTTTCCAAAAAAACCAATGTAAAGGAAATGCAAATGTATGAAAAAATTGAAACAAAACGACACTTTTTTAATATAATTTTGAGATGAAGATATGATCTAAATAACTGAACACATTGTAATGCAAGCTATGATGCAATATGAATGCAATATTTCTAGATTTTTATAACTTTTTATGATACAAAATGCAACCCTAAATGAGAAATACAAGACAAAATGATGCAAGACCTAGATCTAGGGTTTGAAAGACTACCAAATCATAAAACTATGATGTCAAATGTCAGGTTCACCAAAATGAGACATAAAAATGTGGGGAAAAGAGTCTTAAGATCAATTCCCCAAATCTTTATTAGGTATTGTGTTTCATTAAGATGCAAATCAAGATGCATAGAATGACTTCCAAGCTCCAAGGTGAGTAAATTAGGCCTGGATTTGATTCTTTAGGATCCTAAGAATGAATTGGAAATGATTTGGAATGGTTGCTCTGATTAGCTTATATGACCTGATGTGATAAATGTAATATTTGAGAAATACACAGACTATAACTGTAAATTGTAAGTGCATGTAGCATATATCTGATGATGTGTACTTGTCACCAAAAGTTGGATTCAACATGCCAAGAGGGACTTAGTCTCCCAAGGGAAAATGGGTCTTTGATGGGGGGGCCTAAAACTGTTTTTGTAGTCCTCTGGTGTTGGATTTGAGCTTATGATTTCCGGTTGCAAACTTGTCAGAATATCATCACTAAATTTTGTAGGTGAGTTTTTGTGTCCTGACAAGGTTGATGACAACAAATGCAACAATTGATAATTTTCCTTCAATCTTCCTTTAATTTTCTCCAAACTTGTAACCTACACATTCAAATAGAGAAAATGGTGTGCCATATAAGTGCTTGCCTCAATCAAACATTGTGTAAGTATTCCCACTTTTACAATGAAAAATGCCAATGATAAATGATAATGAAAAGGAAGGAATGATGAAATCACAATGCTCTACAACTCACCACCCTTCAATGGTTGCCTTAAGGACTAAAGTCATACACATATCCTCAAGGATTTGGATCTTACTTTCTTGAATACTTTAATGCCTTGGAGACCTACAAAAATATGTTAGCCTTCACAAAATAGTGACAAAATGAACACACATAAACCTTGACATGATTTGGATCTTGAATTGTTGTAATAAAGCTCTGAAATGTTGCTCTTGGGTTGCTCTTAAATACTCTTGAAAATAGTGTTTTCTCAATTGTGTGTATTGTTAGATTTTTTTATATTTCAAATGATAAAATAACAAGGTATTTGTAGGTGTTTATCAATTTTTTGTCAAAAATTAGTTTCCAAAAGTTGACACTTCATATTTGAATTTTGGATGTTAAAATGTCACCAACAACATATTTGAATTTGGGTCCTGGCTAAGAAGGGGGGTCATTCAAATGGGTCCTAGCTCAAATTTTTAGGGCACTCAAAGTTGGGGATAATTTAATGATTAGATGCATTTGTTCAATGCTTGTCCTCCTTCGGAAAATAGTAAAAATTAAGCTTTGAAATGCATAATTTGGGAAATTAGAAGCTTAATTATGTCCAATAAATTAGGGGTACAAAACATAATGTGAAATTGTTAAGGTATACAATTTTCTCCACTATAGGAATGATGCATGTGTCTTAAATATCAAGTTCAAGATCTCATTGATTCTAATTACATCCAGTTGGGTGGTGTTAATGATCAAGTAAATAAGTTTGTTGCCCCACCTAACCAGAACTTGTAAATTTTTATCAACCCAATGCCCAACTATTCATCCAAATTTATGCAAGCTTGTGATGTTAAGAATGATAAGATGAATTTTGATAAGACTGATGATATGAGTGATGACATGAATGAAGACAATAATGATGAGAAGGAAGTAGATAGCATATTTTCTTTAATTGATGTTCAACCTCATAAGGGCCAAACCACTGAGTTACCTGACATTGCTTTCACCCATAGTGACGTACTTAGACATGCACCTAATGGTCCTCTCTACATTGTTGATCGTATTAATGAAAAACCTGTGCAAGGAATACTCATTGATCCTGTGTTTATAGAGAATGTGATCACTGAGGAATTCTTGTTTGTACAAGAGCTTTATCAAGATTCTTATGAACAATCAAAAGCATGGCTAAATACTCATGATGGTTTCACTCACCCTACGATTGGTTCCACACTCGTCTTCTTAAATTTGGACCAAAATAATTAGATGTCTCATTTTCCATCATCCCGATGGCAGACCAATTTCAGGTGAAGTTAGGCTATCCATGGCTACACTCCATGAATGTCATCCCATCGGTTCACAAATGCATAAAATTACCCTTTGAAAATGAGATATTTATAGTGCACTGTAGTGGGTTTAATCCTTTGTCTTCTAATGGGAATTTTTCATTGGATTTATTTTGTCCTCAACCTACGGAACCTATAAAGCCTTGTGAAGATTTATTTTTCAGTTCATATCAAAAGCTTAACGCAAAGTGCATAACAAAGTTATCTCTTAGTAATAATCCTGAGAATGATAGGTCCATGGTTGTTCCTCCTACTCCAATAGTTGTGGATGAACCTATAACTCAAGCCAAGACCCTTCCAATTAATCAAGGAAATATATGGTTTTGTCCCTCCACCCATCTCCTATAAAAGACCAAGAGAAATAAAATGATTCCTTTTGTGCCTTCAAAGATAAAACAAGTGTATAGACCTAAAGAGACAATGGTTTCCCAACCCTTGGTGGGTCCTTCAATTCCTCCCTTAAGGGAAGAAAAGAAACTAATAGTTCAAAAACCCGCTCCTACCCCGTCATAAATTGAAAATCATGTAAGAATAAACTGAAATGCTCAAGAGTGTAGGTGTAGACGTCGTGTTATTCCTAGACAATTGGAAGAAAAGAATAAAACAATGCATGATAATCCAACACCTATGGAAGCAACTCAAGAAGAATTACAACTTTCACCAAAACAAGACATGGAACCAAAACAAGAAATAAAACAAGAATACTCGACTTCTATTGCTATAAAACCTCCCATTGTGATTAATTTGGATGATGAAGATGAAACTATTAAAATTGATGAGGTGCATAATGAGCTTAATGTTTTATTTTCAAAGAAAATGAATTTATATGGGGGAAACCATGATGATTCTCCCGATGAGAGTGACCCACCACATGTTGAGCCTAAAGATGCTCCTAGTATGACACTTAATGTAGTCCCCTTGGCTAGTTTTATGCCTTCCATATATGATGAGCAAGATTGGGATGCAGATAACCTTCTTTAGGTCGGATCGTATGTGTGGTACTCCTTTTTCTTTTGTCATGTTTTCTTTGTGTTTGATTGCATGTGATACGATCTCCCATGTTGTGTTTCTTGGTTTGTCTTTGTGTTTGTGATTTTCCTTTGGATGATTCGTGTTGCTCCATTGGCACAAGGATATAAAGGAAATTAACCTGTCCTGACATTCTTCTATATATCATAAACTTTATCTTTTCTTTTGTCTTGTGTTTTACTTTTGGGACAATGCAAGGTATCGAGACATTTAGGTCTCTTCCATGTTGACCCAAAATTTTATTTCTCTTCTCTCTCTATGTGTCATTCCTCCTTTGTGTTCATTTTTTCACCAGTACTTGGGGAATGATTTCAGTTTTGAGCTCTATTATATCACTGTAGAAAACATGTATACTGACCTTGGATTCGTGGATCCCTCTCGTGTTCATTTCTATTTTGCAATTGGGGGAAACCCCTTATCATGATGTATCTTTATTTGGAAACATATCATTGGCATAAGGCTTTCTAAATAAGCTCTTATGACCTTTTTATCACTTGGAATTTATCATTTTCTACTTTAAAATAATTTCCCACAGTATGGTTTTTTGCAATTTCTTTAAAGTGGGGGCATACATTGGAATATTTTTTCTTCACTTTGTTCACAAGGGTCAGACTTAGTGGTGCATTGACATTTACTAGGCTTCACTTTTTTCACAAGCGTTGAACTTAGTGTGGCATTGCCATATCATTTTAATCATTTTGTAGCACCTTATCAGAGTTATCAGGGAGTATAAATCTTGGTATGGTTAAGGGTACACACCTAGTGAAAATGGTCCTCACTAGACCTAGTGGGTTTCTCATTTTGCTACACTCTTGGGGGCTCAACTAGTGAAAAAAGGTCCTCACTAGCCTGTCTACCTTCCTATTTTTGATTCACCTAGAAAATATCAGACTATTATATTGTGTGTCATGAATGCCTTTTATATGGATCCTAGCATAACACAACTTGTTAGTCCATACCCTCTTTTGTATTTCATTTTGACATTGTGTTTTTGTGTATGTTGTCGTGTTGCATATCATACATGTGTTTTCCTTTGTGCTTATGTTGGTTTTCCATGGGATCTTGGATCATGGGGCTTAGCCACCTCTTTGGTCCTTAGTCATCCCATATCTCCAACATTTGTGTAACTGAACACCTCTTGACATATATTTCTCTAATTTAGTGTGATTATGACCGTAAGTTCATACTCTCACTAAAGTGGGGGCTAAATATGGCATCATAAATTTCCACCCTTGATAATTCCACACTATGTTTTGCTCCCCTTAAAGTTATTGGACCTGATTAAGCATGTAAATACCTACTTATTGCATCATTTTAAACCATCTAGAAGGATTTGAGGCAAACTTATGATCAAACAATTATCAAGAGCATTATTCAACAAATCAAGAGCAGCCATTGGATTTTTATTGTAGCAATTCAAGATCCAACATCATGTCAAGGTGTATGTGAGTTCATATTGTCCATTTTATCATTTTTTTGTGAAGGCTAATCCAAATTTAGGTCTCCAAAGCAATTCAAGCAATCAACCAAGGAATATCCAAGACCTTGAGGTGATGTGCATGACTTTAGTCTTTCAAGTCCAAGCCATTGAAGGGTTGTGAGTTGCAACACTTTGTGATTTCATCATTCCTTCCTATCATTTATCTATTTATCATTGGCATTGCCATTGTGGAAGTAGAAACACTAACACGAGGTTTGACCAAGGAAAGCCCCTAAAATGGCACAACATGTCCTCTCTTTGTGAATGTGTAGGTTTCAATTTGAAGAAGATCAAAGGAAGCTTGAAGACACTTTATTCATTATGGCATTTGAAACCCTAGGCCTTGAAAAATCATAGAATCTCAATTACATAAATATCCGACATTGATCCAATAAGTTTGCAAATGAAAATTGAAAGTATAGATCCAACATCAGAAGACTCCAAAATAGATCTGAAAAATACTTAATAGGATAGTGATGCCCCCGACATCAATGTCCCAATAAATCAAACTAAAATTTATATCATATGTTCACAATGTCATCTCCTTTATGTTTCTGATGTATGATTTCTTCTATGACTTTTTAGATTTTTTGTATTTACATCAGAAGACTAATTTGCATCATTAAGTCAATTAGATCATTGTATTTCATTATTAGGAAATTTCTATATTTAGTTAAGGGTTGGTTGACTCGCCAAGTTTAGGTTGTAATTTAATCTCATACCTTGTCCAAATTCATCTAACCCCATCCCATCTTTACACACAAGATTTTCATCCACTTTGTCTTCCTCCCTTGCACAAGAAACAAAAATATTAAAGAAGAAGAGTTCCATTTCCCTACATTTCAACTAGTATCTAAGAAAAAGAGAAAGAAATACAAAAATCTCAAAGTTTTGGGTGGTTTAGCTATCTCTATCAAGGCTATGGACACCTAGCTAGAAGTAGATCTATGCTTAGATAGAACCAGAGATAACTCTGTCAAGGCTATAGGTGTCTAACTAGAAATAGAGATATGTTCAGGACTATTGGTGTAAATAGATGTTTTACCTATCTAGGTCATATTTACATGTTAGGTCCACTTAGGTCCTCGGAGGGAATCTTCCTAGATAGTGTTAGTTGCCTCTAGGTCTTGTCTTATCTTTTGGCATTTAAGTCTTGTGTCCTAAGTCATTTAATATTTGTTGAGGTAGTTGTCTCATTATATAGGATGAAGACACATGTCAAAATCTTGTCTAATCCTATCTCACAACTTGCCTTTATAAGCAAGGCATCATATGTACATCATATATTTAATTTGGTGATCTTACATCCATAATCATAACATGGTATTTTTTTCATTTTTCTATTGTAAAAGTTATTATTGTCTTGCAGGTGATCTTAGGGTGTTAAGGAGTTCATCATTAACTCCTACATGGTATCATTAAATTTGATGTCCAAACAATCGTCATCAAATACTGTGTTAAATTTGATGACCAAATGGCTATCATAATTATTGTCTTGAATTTGATAGTCAAATGATCATTATCTATGACTATTAAATTTGATGACCAAATGATCGTCAACTAGTCGCTCCAATCCCCCCCCTTTGTGTCAACAATTTTCAATTTGCAATCCGACTTCAAATGACCATAACTTAATCATATGGACTCCTTTTTGCAAGATTTTTTTTATTTGGTGATGAGTTAAAAATAAACTCTTCATGATAACATACTAAAACCCTTCCTCATGGATGCAAAATACTTATTCTCTACCAATTAATTAAATTGTAGGAATAATAATTGCTTATATTTTGAGAAAAATAGTACAAACTTAATTTCTTGTGATTTATTGAAATATCTTACCAATGCATATTTAATGGGTAGTTTTAAGTGTTTTGTGGGGTAATAATCAGTCATCATACAACAGTTAAAAACATTCAACCAGCACAAGCTCTAGAACAAATTGAAAATATGCGTTGGGAACATGCTCCAAAACTTTAGGATGATGGACTGAAATCATAATTTCTTTAAGTTGGAATTCTATTATATTTTAAGACTTCATGGCTCAACACGAGCTTCTTTAATATTTATGTAATGAGCATTTAAAGACATAAATTTTTTTTACAATCTATTACAGACTTTTTCAATGGTAATCTAAGCCATCTGAAATATAGGATTTAGTTAGAAACTTTCTATAAATATGTAATCTCTAGAAGCAAAAGAAAATACATAATAGTATTGTTATGTTGTCGACATGTTTTCTGAATATATATGAATAAAGAAACTATTACATATCAATCTCTGAGTTGTGGAAATTATGGATGAAGATTACTTTTAATGGGGAAGCTTTCGATTATACTGTACATGTGATTTGAAGACATAGGAACCCGTGAGCTGGCCACTCGAGGGAGGATAGACTAAATAGATGAGTATTTTCATTCTATAGTTTTTATTGCATGCATAATAATTATGAATGTAGTCATTTTTCTATGATAATCTCGTAAAGAGTCCTTAAGTCTATCATCTTAAAGTTTGAATTTATGGAGCACTCGTTGTCTTTCATTTCCGTAGTTCTGTTAATTGTTAGGAACTATTATTTATTATTATTAATTAGATGTTTCATAGGTTGTTTACAAGTTTTTCTACTTCTATATTTTTCATGCTTCTTAGTTTAGTTATTTCGATGTTTTCTAGTTTAGTTATTATGCTTTCTAAATTAATTATCTTGTGTTTTCTAGTTTAAATAATTTACAGCTTTCTAGACAAATTAATTTCATGTTAACTAGTTAAATGGCCTTAGGTTAAAATTAATTTCAGTTGCTATAAAAAGCTAGAAAATATAAGAGAGTTAGTCAAGCCGCCTTCTATTGCAGACAGCCTTGGACACTGCCCGGTTGACATATTTATGTGTTATCTTCTAAAGTAATGGGACCTAACGATATCCTATCACTTTTTGGCACCGTTGTCGGGGACAACTTTCTTTTTTAGTATTAATAGGAGATACCTTGAATACCTTTTTTAGGCCAAAATACTCTTCGACTTACTTTTCTGCATGGTCAGGAAAAGAGGCCCTCACAAAAGATTTATACCAAAGATCCCCCCAAAATATGTTCCAATCATACATAGGGAGGACCAAGGCTCAGAAGATCACTTTGTTGAAGAATTACTTGAGCCTAGCCCACCAGAGACTTTCCACTATTTTCCTGAAAGTCATCTAGAAGAATAAACCATCATCGAGGAAACTATCGAAGAGGAACACATTCCTCTGGATACCATGGGTGATCTAAGGGTTGAAGCTAATCAGAATAATGTGAACCGTAACAACAATGATCAGTCGGCACTATGAGTGTTCATTTATCCTATTACTCTAGATGTGGATGATGATACTATGATGAAAAAAATCTCTCCAGCTTTCCTACCAACTTTCTAAGGTTTTCCCTTAGAAGACCCAAACCAATTTCTTTTTGAATATAAGGTCCTCTGTCAAACTTATGACTATTAAAATGATAACCAAAACTGAAGTTGTTTCCTTCTACTTTGAAGGATACGGCCATGCGATGGTTTATGGGATTAGTTGTTGGGTCTATTACGTCTTGGGATGACATGGAGAATGCTTTCCTGCAAAAATACCAAAGATATTGTAGGGTGAGTGATCGTAAGGAGGAGTTGTTTAAACTTAGGAAAAATGAGGATGAGAGTCTAGAGGACTACCTAGATAGGTTTGTTTTCTTGTCTAAACGATGTGGAGAAGAGACCATTAGTGTTGAGATTCTCAAGACTATATTTCTTAAGGGACTTGATGAGGATGCAAGAAGAAGCCTTGATTTAATGGGATAAGGAGACATGTCTCAATTGGGCCTTGATGACATATGTAAGTTGTGTCAGAATTTCTCACGTACTCGCGGAGGAATCCACAAAACTACTCTTTTTAGAGGGTCCAACGAAATAGGCAAGCTCTGAGAAGAAATAGCGAACCTCAAAATGGACATACTTGTTCAATTAAACACTACGTTGGATGGCATACAAGCTAAGACATGTAACCCTGAGACTTTGTCCATCTACTGTCCAAGGTGTCGAAGTAAACATCTTTTGTGAGAGTGTCTACTAGACAAGGTTAATGTTTGTCAACTTTGCAAGAAAAATCATCCTACAAACCAATGTGAGCTTCTTATTGATCTCAAGAATTCCAAGAAAAGGATTGCATAGATTGAGGAAGAAATAAATGTGGGAAATTAACACCAAGGAGGGAAATTTTCTTATGGATAGAATTCCAATCCTGCTTGGAGACCCCAAAACAACTGGGCTAGTAATCAATGGACTCCATCTTGGCCTCAACCACCACCTCAGCAACCTAATTGGGGAACTCCCTATTGGGGACCCTTTGAATGGGTGGACCAATCTTGGGGAACTCAACAGTGGCCAAACAAAACTCCACAACAATGGTATCCACAACATATTGCTCCTCAATGGAATTAGGGACAAAATCAATTCTATACTATCCCTCAGAGGAATCAGCAAAAAAATCTGCTACCGCCACCCTAGAATCCTCCACAGAGTGAACAGAAAAATCAACCTCAGGTCTTAGTGCAACCACTTCCTAATCCTAAAAACAATCGACAAAATACTCTGGTATACTCAACTGAACAAGACAATGTCACCGGACTTAATACCATACATTGTGGAAATGTTCATTTGCACTCTGGTAAAAGACTTCAACCACCAACCATTGAAGAAATTATGGATGAACCCACCTCCAAAACTATTGAGAATGTTTCTCTATCAGGTTCTTCTTTAACTATCCAAAAGAAATCTTAAAACCACTATGATTTATTAAGAGAATTTAATTCCGACTTGCAGACACCAATTAATCAAATCACACAAAATGGAATATATTTTGATAAATCAGGGAATATGCTTGATATGCTGATTTAAATAATTAAAAGACCTCAAGTTGGAGACAACCAAAATAAAGAGTATAAATTGATGCAACACAACAACTAAACACCAAAGAGAAATTTTGTACATTATTTCCATCCCAGTCCCTTCTCGGGAAAAATCTCCCTCCTACAGTCTAACTACTGCTTTCTATCCTCTACTGTATCCCTCTTACAACCACTGTGATTTTTTACAAATATTTATACAGTAGATTCTAAGCATTGCAACCATTCATTTTCGGTTACACCCACTTCACATTTCATGGCAGAAATTAAAACATTTAATTATATTGCCTTATCGGCAAATTAAATTTTTTTTACATAGTCTCGCTTTTGATTTTCTCACTTTATACCTTTTATATTCCCTCGCCTCTATTTACTTTATTCCCCGTGGCTTTCTTTATCCCTACCGCTCTACCGCGGTCACACTATTCGTACCCCACGGTATAGCAGTATTTTGACTTTTCCATGGCCTCCACTATCATCTCTGATCACCGCAACGGTTATATCCACGTCTACCACGCTACAACGGGCTTCCTTTTGTCCAACCGCGGTATCGCGGTGTCAAAATAATTTTGTCACCTCGATGTCTCTGCTAACCTTTACCGCAATTACCGCGGTGTATGAAATGATAGCCAACAGTAATGTGGTATAGTTTCTTGACTGTCACTTCGGTGTTGAATTATCGCCACCGCGCTACCGCAGTCATTGGCTTGACCACCAACGGTACCGCGGTAGGACCTTGGCTACCTTCGCTGACTGCTCGCCACCGCCTTCACCGGTTGCTAACGGTTTACCGTGCGTGGTAGCGCGGTAAACACTTCATGCCCGTTTCAAACTGCTACCACTATACCGCAAGCCCCTTAGTGGGAAGCCACGATAAAGCGGTAAGTGACATAGGATGTGAATGTTAAGGTAGCGGTAAGGGTACAAGGCATATATAAATGGAAAGAATGATTTTTTAATGGAAAATATAGCAAATGAATGGGAATTTAAATGGGATTAAAGCGTTAAATGAAATATTATGAAAAGATAGGAAAATGTAGGGTAAAAATGAAGAGAATCCCTTAAGTTTTTTATGGAAAATATTAAATTCAAACGGGAAAACCTTAGGGTTTTTCATGGAATTTTTCAGTCCTAACAGTGGCTCCTGTTGGGCATGAGTGATAGTACAATCACTGCAAGAATCCATAATATCTTTGGTAGAGCAGACCAAGCAAATGATATGAAAAATGAAAGCCATGGCAGATGAAGGGAATGAAAAAAGTGAAGGACATGAAAATGGAGCAAATGGAGGGAATGAAAAGGATCCTAAACTACTGTACATGGAAAAAATATTTTTTCAACAAGGGAACCTCTGAGAATGTCCATGTACTGGCAAACTCAGATCCTCAAAAATTATTGTGCATGGAAGTGAATGATTAAAGAGGTTTGTTAGGAATTGTCCATGCACTGGCAATCTCTAATCCTCTGTACCTGCCATGGTTCCAAAATTTAAACCAGAAAGGATGGCCCCAGGCCACCCAAAAGAAAAACCTACATTTTCCTCTGTCATAGACCTTATTCTGTTTTGAGCTAACTAGACCTTTCTTGAAATTGTCCATTCCATCTGTCCTGCAACATGCATTGTCATTAAAAGCCTTCAAAAAAGCATTGTATTCAACCTGATTCATATTCCTTTCACCACTCTTCATTTCGTCATTCTCATTATCACATGGAAAATATTCATCACCCTTAGCATACAAAGTGTATCCACATTCAACAAAACATTCATAGGCATGTTCATTGTCATATGTTGTTGAATGTGCCTGCAACTGCACTGGGCCCTGAAAATCTGAATATTCCTTATGGTAACCAAGAAATTCTATCTCATCAATATTTTTTGAAACAATCAAATCACTTTCCATTTCTTTCCTATCACCAATTGGCACTGACACACACTTTTGATTCATACAGTCATCCTCATACATACTTGAATCAACAAATTTTGGGCACTCATCATCAATTATATGTAAACCAATATCTTCCTTTTGCAGGCAAAAAATATTTAAATCACATACCTCCTTTTGGACACAAACAAACTTTTGATCAGCTTCAAAGAAATCCTCATCACTGTGATAGATGCACATGGGGTCACATGAATTTTTACTTTCACTGTCAAAACAAATGTAGGTTGGAGCCAAAACTTTGGACTCATCTTTAAGTGCACATCTCTGGTATTCAAGCGTTAACAAATTTGAAACTTGCTCACTGCTGAGTGAATAGGTCTCTGCTTCCATATCTCCAACCATGTCTCCAACCTCTTCTTGATCTTCATAGTAACTGCAACAATCATCCTGTTGAAAATCAACATCCATTATTTCATCTTCACAATCTGGATCACAATCTATCATGCAAGAGAGACTCTCCATATGTTCATTGCTAGATGGCACAATATCTTCTTCTAATTCAGCTTTTGAAGCATTGTTGATGTACTCCCCAGATGATGTGTCCCCACCAATATCAGTAATGTTGCAATTATCTTCCAAATCCAAAAAATTGTCATTAGAAATTCTAGTAGCACATGCTTCCTTTGTTTGTTGCATTGTTTGAGCATCCATGATATTACTACTAGATTTACTATTGCCAGTATCCATGTGCATTGTCCCAAGCATGGAATCAATAAATTTATTTGTTGCACCCAAGGCATGCTGCTTTAATGATCTTGGCCAATAATTTGATTCAGGCTCTGATGCTCTTAGAAATTGTGCAAAAAATAGGGTCTTTGTAGGCCTACAATGAGGAGGTAATTGCATATAGACATCTGTCATCCTGTTGTATAAAGATCTCGCAGATTCTCCCCTATATCTCCTTATATCAAAAAATGAATTGAAGGGGGAAACTCCACATTCTGATTCTGCAATGGAGTCTTGGCCTTGAGTATGTATATCATCATCTTCTTCTTGATCATCATCCTTTTCCTTAGACTGGCTCAAGAATATTTCTTTTAGATCTTCCCATGAAGATATACTTTGCGCAGGCAAATTTTTAAACCATTCCCTTGCACTATCCCTCATAGATCTTGAAAAACATTTCATAATGACATCCTTTGGATAAACTTGAAAGTTGACAATGGCATCCCAGAATCATTCCATATGCTCATAAGCTAATTCATTCAATTCTCTATGAAATTTAGGGATATGCATTAGCAGTTTTGTCTCATCGCAAGGGTAAGGATTTGGGTAGCCTTGGACATTACTAGAGTTAAATGGTTTATCGATAATTGAAACAAAATTTGGAGGTCCATATGGGTTTTGGTAGATCATTGATATTTTTTGAGGAAATGGAAGATGATTCATTTGAGGTAATGGTTGTGGTGTATAAGTGTTCTGCTATGAATAGCACATATTACCTTCATTGTCGAATTCAAGTCCCAATTGCAGCATTTGTTGTCTCAATTGTATTTTTTTGTTTCCAGTATAACACTTGTTGTTTCATTTCTTCTAGTTCTTTCATTGTTCGGTGTCTTCTTTGTTCTTCTACCATCTTGACAAAATGTTTCTGCTCCACAATATTTATGCATTATATATCAAATCAAAACAAAGTCGCCACCTACTTTTCCAAAAGTAGGAAAATGAAATAGATTATGATATTGCTTTGGTTTTCCCCCATCGGAATCTCCAAACAAAATGTGAAATCTTTGTTGACTCTATAAATGGAAAGGCTGGAAATTATTTTTGAGTATGTCCCCAGCAGAGTCGCCAATTTGTTAGGTCTCAAAAACGCAAGTTTGAACCACGAGAGGTTGTCAAGCTCTCACAATGCTTTTGGCCAACTAACAAGGCCAATTGATGCAATTGTACCTTCTCCTCCAAGCTCTGCAAAACCTAGGCGGGTGCACCTATCTGTATGTTGCAGATTTAAGATGTATTTCCTGGTGAAACAATCTATCCACAATGGCAAAGGGAAGTGGACAGATAAAATTACTACAACTACTCCTACTCCTACTGCACAAATGAAAGGTTTTTTGAATAAATTGTTTGATATGGATTTGTATCTCTGGGTTGTGGCAGATCAGTGCCTTCTATCCACATGGGCAATGGAGTCAAAATGATATGTGTTTCCCCTTATTGGCTTGACTCTAGTTGTTAGGCACTCTGAAAATTCTATGGTTGGCATAAAAATTCACTAAGTCTATGACTTGCATAAACAGTGCTGGAATGTTTCTCTATCAGGTTCTTCTTTAACTATCCAAAAGAAATCTTAAAACCACTATGATTTATTAAGAGAATTTAATTCTGACTTGCAGACACCACTTAATCAAATCACACAAAATGGAATATATTTTGATAAATCAGGGAATATGCTTGATATGCTGATTTAAATAATTAAAAGACCTCAAGTTGGAGACAACCAAAATAAAGAGTATAAATTGATGCAACACAACAACTGAACACCAAAGAGAAATTCACCATTTTAAAACACCAGTCTTCATTGTTTCTGCTTCAAGAAATTTCTATACATTATTTCCATCCCAGTCCCTTCTCGGGAAAAATCTCCCTCCTACAGTCTAACTACTGCTTTCTATCCTCTACTGTCTCCCTCCTACAACCACTGTGATTTTTTACAAATATTTATACAGTAGATTCTAAGCGTTGCAACCATTCATTTTCGGTTACACCCGCTTTACATTTCATGGCAGAAATTAAAACATTTAATTATATTGCCTTATCGGCAAATTAAATGTTTTTTACATAGTCTCGCTTTTGATTTTCTCACTTTATACCTTTTATATTCCCTCGCCTCTATTTACTTTATTCCTCGTGGCTTTCTTTATCCCTACCGCGGTCACACTATTCGTACCCCGCGGTATAGCGGTATTTTGACTTTTCCATGGCCTCCACTCTCATCTCTGATCACCGCAACGGTTATCTCCATGTCTACCGCGCTACCACGGGCTTCCTTTTGTCCAACCGCGATATCGCGGTGTCAAACATTTTTTGTCACCTCACTGTCTCTGCTAACCTTTACCGCGATTACCACAGTGTATGAAATGATAGCCGGCGGTAACGAGGTATAGTTTCCTGACTGTCACTTCATCGTTGACTTACCACCACCGCGCTACCGCGGTCATTGGCTTGACCACCAGTGGTACTGCGGTAGGACCTTGGCTGCCTTCTCTGACCGCTCGCCACCGCCTTCGCCGGTTGCTAATGGTTTACCATGCTATCGCGGTCAATGAATTGACTATGCACGGTAGCTCGGTAAACACTTCATGCCCGTTTCAAATTGCTACCGCTACATCACAAGCCCCTTAGTGGGAGGTCGCAGTAAAGTGGTAAGTGACATAGGATGTGAATGTTAAGGTAGTGGTAAGGGTACAAGGCATATATAAATGGTAAGAATTATTTTTTAATGGAAAAAAATAGCAAATGAATGGGAATTTAAATGGGAGTAAAGCGGTAAATGAAATATTATGAAAAGATAGGAAAATGTAGGGTAAAAATGAAGAGAATCCCTTAAGTTTTTTATGGAAAATATTAAATTCAAACAAGAAAACCTTAGGGTTTTTCATGGAATTTTTCAGTCCTAACAGAACAAGTCGTTGATTTCCTCTATAATAAGATCTTTCTCAGATTTGGAGCTCCCAGAACCATTGTTACAGATCAGGGGCCCCAATTAATCTCCAAAGTTCTCTTGGCATTCACAAACCATTTTAAAGTGAGTCATAAGAATTCATCTCCTTATCACCCTCCGGAAAATTGTCAAGTGGAGGTGATTAGTAGGGAGTTAGAGAACATCTTGATGAAAATAGTTTCTTCTGGGAGGCGAGATTGGGCTAGGAAATTTACTGAAGCATTTTAGGCGTATAACACAACATGGAAATCCACCACTGGGTTTATCCCCTATGAGCTTGTTTTCGGAAAGAAACCTCTCTTTCCCATCGATTTTGAACTTCAAACTCTGAGAATGGCTATGGATTTGGGTCTAGATCTAAAGCGAGCCCAAGTGGAGCGAGTTTTACAGTTAAGTGAGTTGGATGAGCTTCGTTTGGATGTTTTCCATCAAACTGAGCTAGTTCAACAATAAAGAACGGTTTGGCATGACAAGAACATTAAAGAAAGAGAGTTCCATAATGGTGATTGAGCCTTGCTATTCGATTCTAGATATAAAAATCACCAAGGAAAACTCAGAACTCATTGGTTGGGTCCATATGAAATTTTTGAGGTATTTTCGAATGGCACAGTTCAACTGAAACCCATTGATAGTGATACATGAACTCTCTTGGTAAATGTTCATCGCCTACGTATCTACCATAAACCTGTCAACAAGGCGAAATTTACAAAATTGGTAGAAATGCAGGGGAAATCCAATGCATTGACTCTGCCTCGGCAGAGTTAATATAAACCTTGCATAATTGCACATTTAAAAAAAAAATCGTATAAATATATGAAAATTTGTAATAAAAAAAAGGGCATATGTACAAATTTATTTCAAAGCATTCTTTATTAATTCTTAAATCTTTGGACTTGGCTAAAAATTTTCTTTATTCTGCAAGACTTCTTATAAATCAAAAACAACTTCTAGAGCACCGTGCAACGATGCTCCAGAACTTGTTAGTTTTGGTGCCCCAATGCTCTGGAACTCACCTTTGGTTGCATAGGTGCTCCATAACTCATGAGCTTTGATGCCCAGATGCTCCAGAACTTGAATTTCAACTCATCGCATCATATGTTATGTTCCTGTAGAATGGTGATTGGTCAAGAAAGGCTCCAGAAGTTTGAGTTCACTCATACATCCATTTTTCTTCCTTCGGGCTGCATCCTTTAACGATGCTCTAGAATCTTCCTTTGGTTGTTGCTTCGGCTGCATCTTTTGATGATGCTCTATAACTTTACGTTTTGTTGTTGCGTCAATTGCATCTTTCGGTGATGCTCCGAAACTTATCAAGTTCAGGTGCTCTGATGCTCTGAAACTTATTCCATCTTCTTTGTTTCAAATGCATGCCTCAAGCATGCTCTGGAACTTATCCATTTGTTTCGAGCACGTGCTCAAAAGCGTGCTCTAGAACTTATCCATTACCATTTCGCTCGCCTTTTTCCATAAAATATAAATTTATTTCCAATGCTTTGATTTGTCAAACCCATATACACATTCCTTCTTACTAAGTTGTTTTTTAGTTGTCAAATCAATAATCCGCACACAATGTGGTTATCCCAATTTCATTACTAGTAGTACAATGCTCTTTTCGCATGCCTTCATACAAATTACCATCATTGCACAATAATTTTTAAACAAAGACAAATAAATAATCGCTCTGGAATTAAATCTTCAAAACAATTATGCACAAGCTTCTCGCACTATTAAATTTCTTAGCATAATTATAGATAGAAGATAGAAATGGGAGGTGCAAAGAATAAATCAGAGCTAGCCTCCGTGGATAAATTAATGTGATTGAGCAACATTTCCAGTTTTTTTTAGGAAGTGGGATGGTTAGATTTTATCAAAAAGTTTGAGGGATATAATGAGAAGTTGGTGAATGCATTTGCAGAAAATTATTCCAATGGCTAGATGGTACTACATGGGAAGTGTTTTCAGGTGAGTCCAAAATTCATTTCTCACCTCTCTGGTTTAGATAATTCTAGTATTAAATTATCTGAAACTTCTCAAATTACCTATCAAAAGTTATCAGAATTATTTCTTAGAGAGGGAGACCCTCAACCCATGATAGTTATTAGTACTATAGGACAAAATAAAGGGTTTCAAAGGACCTCCATATTGGAACCCTAGGGAATAGTTGTTTCATAGATCATAAAATATTTTACTTATGAAGGCCAACTTACTACTGTGGTAGGACCTAGATTTCGTATGTAGATACATTTGCGTCATGGGAAAGAAAACCCTGCCCTTAGGGTCAATTTGCCTAACTTCCTGAGTGAATCTTTTATCTCCTCCGTAGAAAGATATAAAACTGGTTCAAGTCCATTGAAACACCATGGGTTAATTCAATTAATCTATAAATATCATTTTCGAAAGAACCCTGAAAGTAAGTGGAAAAAAATTCTTCAGAAATTTGAAGGAATTGTACCCAGAAGAAAAATAGAAGGGGAATCCTCTAAGCAAATGGCTTCACCTTCCAAAGGAGCTTCCCCTAAGGCTTCAAGAGCTCTTGAAGCCCAAATTCCCACAACCCCTGATGAGGAAGTGATAGTGTCAATGTCGAGTTATAAAATTTGAAATTTGAAATGGATGGGTTAAGAAATCAAGTGTAGAAAAATGAAGAACATATTGTACAACAACAAGAGGAAATAGAAGTACACATTACTGTAATACGGAAAAGAGATCAGGAGATTCAAGATTTAAAATTGCAAATAGAAAAGAAGGATATATTTATTAATGAATTACAGATACAAATTCAAGAATGGAATCAAGAGAATAAGACATATAATGCTAATCTGTCTGATAGGGATAAAAAAATTGAAAGTTTGAAAAACAATTTTATGCAAATGTTTCAGGCTTTTGAAGAAGAAAAGAATAGACAAAGTAAAGAACTGAATGTTTCTCTCAGTAAGATTGTGGAACTAGAACATGATTTATAAGAAAGCATCAATAAACCAATAATTGAATCAAAGGGAACTCAGACTGAACCAACTATAATGGAATGGTTCCAAGTCCGAATTCCCCCATTATTAATGAAATGGATGGAAAGATTTTATTTCTTGAAGGATACTAGAATTGAGAATATCAAGTTGAAAAAGGAGTTGGTACTACTGAAAGAGTCATTTGATAGGGTATATAGGGCAAAACAAGGTGCATGCCAAATAGGAGAATTTATATTAGCATGTAGGAGACCATCAAGGTTATATTCTATGTTTTTAAATGAACAATTGTTGAGAATTTATCATAACCAGCCACATGATCCTAATGACAGATAATTTGTTAAATTTTTTTCAGAATCAACTCCTGAACAACAAGACATGTTATGTGAATTCTTTGTTCACAATTTACTAATGGAAACACATACTGATTTCTTTATTAACCTTTTTTTTAGAGAAGTGCAATTGAGATCTTTGTTATCTACTATGTGTAATCAGGTTCATTGGCAAGAGCACACCAGAGAATATTCTCAGGAAGAGAAGAATGTAGGTCTTTAGATGAGACACCCCAATAGGAAACCATCAGCTTTCAAAGCACACTTTTTAGCTGCTAAAGTGGAAGAAACTATGAATAAGAGATATGATGACAACCTCCGCTTATGCCACAATCTTTTAATAGAACAGGGGCCAAAACTAATTGGCAAGGCTTGGCATGCCTATGTAGAGAGAGATACACCCCACTACCAGCATACTTGAGGAAAAGAGAAGTGATCTTCCCTCTTAACATTAAATGGTCCTAAAAAAGAGCAGATGCCTTGTCCAAAATCTTAAAAGACCTCAAAACATATTGGATGGGGATGAGATATAGACCTCCCTTGTTGCTTTTTCCACCACCTGCTTTTCATATTAATACAAATCAGGATAATGGAGTCTTCAACATGTGGAAAAAAGGAGTTGTTTATCATCAAGGCTTCCTACACGAACCTGAAAGGATGGATAAAATAGCAGATGATTTGTATGATATTAGTGCTAAATATGAAGAATTGAACAGAGAAGGAGGGCAGGGGTCACAGTAGAGGGCAAGAGGACCTACCATAAATTAGGAAGGGGAGGAAGTGATGAAGTAAAAATAACCTCATCATGATAACATACTAAAACCCTTCCTCATGGATGCAAAATACTTATTCTCTACCAATTAATTAAACTTTATGAATAATAATTGCTTATCTTTTGAGAAAATAGTACAAACTTTATTTCTTGTGATTTATTGAAATATCTTACCAATGCAGATTTAATGGGTAGTTTTAAGTGTTTTGTAGGGTAATAATCAATCATCATACAATAGTTCAAATCATTCAACCAGCACGAGCTCCAGAGTAGATTGAAGATATGTGTTGGGAACATGCTCCAGAACTTTAGGATGATGGACCAAAATCATAGTTTCTTTTAGTTAGAATTTTGTTATGTTTTAAGACTTCGTGGCTCAATGTGAGCCTCTTTAATATTTATGTAATGAGCATTTACAGACATAAAGTTTGTTTACAATCTATTGCAAACTTTTTCAATGGTAATCTAATCCATTTGAAATATAGGATTTAGTTAGAAACTTTCTATAAATATTTAATCTCTAGAAGCAAAAGAAAACGCAGAATAGTATTGTTATGTTGTCGACATGTTTTTTGAATATATATGAATAAAGAAACTATTGAATATCAATCTCTGAGTTGTGGAAATTATGGATGAATATCACTTTTAATGGGGAAGCTTTCGATTATACTGTGCATGTGATTTGAGAACATAGGAACCCGCGAGTTGGCCACTCGAGAGAGGATAGACTAAATAGATGAGTATTTTCCTTCTGTCATTTTTGTTGCATGGATAATAATTATGAATGTAGTCATTTTTCTATGATAATCTTGTAAAGAGTCCTTAAGTCTGTCATCTTAAAGTCTGAAATTCCAGAGCACTCGTTGTATTTCATTTCCGTAGTTTTGTTAACTATTAAGAACCGTTATTTATTTTTATTAATTAGATGTTTCATAGTTTGTTTACAATTTTTTCTACTTCTATAGTTTTCATGCTTCTTAGTTTAGTTATTTCGGTGTTTTCTAGTTTAGTTATCATGCTTTCTAAATTAACTATCTTGTGTTTTCTAGTTTAAATACTTTCTAGCTTTCTAGACAAATTAATTTCTTGTTAACTAGTTAAACGGCCTTAGGTTAAAATTAATATCAGTTGCTATAAAAAGCTAGAAAATCTAAGAGAGTTAGTCAAGCCACCTTCTATTGTAGACAACCTTGGACACTGCCCAGTTGACATATTGATGTTTTATCATCTAAAGTAATGTGACCTAACGACAACCTATCATTTGGGGTAGTATTTTTTTCTCTTTGTAGTGGTGTAATTGATTTTTTTTGGGTATATTTTGTTTCCAAAAATTACATATTTTCATAGGTTTTGTTGAATTGTTCTCATTTTGGGAACTTTCATGGCTCTTTTCTTGCTCCTATGGTAACATTTTTGGTAATTTTTGTTTGAAAGTGCATAAGTTTTGATGTAATTTATAATGGTGTGATAAAATTGATCTCATTTTGTGTAAAAATTTTAACTTGAGCTTGTGGTCAAATTTGGCATATGTAAGCACTAAGATCAAGTCCACTTTATTGTTTTTGGCAAGTGCCACTTGTAATCGCACTGAGTATAAAGTGCCGCAATAATATATTGTCAAGAGGGTTTGTTGGTTGAGTAATTTGGGGGGCGGGGTAATCTTATGCTTTCTTTTGCTTGTGTCTCTTTATTGGTATATGGAGTGACTAAAGTTGAGGAGTTCAGCATGAATATCAAAAGGAATCCTGTTGTAATCAAGTTGAATAGATGGAATGTTAAGTCTTGGTGAGATGTAATCCTAAGACATTATATGTGGCTTAATATTTTTTCATATCTCTATGGACTAGTTCCTATACCTTTATCAAAATTGAAGGGAGATGTGTGGGACATAAAAATTGAATATTATCTTAGGAGTAATTGGTTGTAATTGTGATATTAACATACAAATTGTCATTGATGGTATTGATATCCCTCATGACCTTATTACTAGACTTTCAGAGATGTATGGAGACTTGAATGAACCTCCATTCCCAGAGGATCTTTTTATGGATAATATTGTTCCACTTGGTGAGTTTCGACTAATTGATGATAAAACAATTGCAGTACTTGTTGATTGGGAAAGTTATGGTTGTTTTGATGACATGGAACCTTCTTCTTCTCCTCATATAGAGACTTCTATTGATACTTCAATTTCTATGGCTCCTAATCTATATTTAGAGGGTTTGTCTTCTTCATCTATGAGTCAACATATTGAGGTCGATGACTCTTGTAATCCAACACTAGAAAAATCATTTGATGTTGGCATTTAGGTATCTAGTGTGGACACTTTTGGAGATGATAATTGTAGTCAAATCGCATGCATTGAGATCTCATCTCCTTCATCTACTGTTGTATTTGAGGATGCTTGTGTTGCCACAGTTTTTGCTCCTTTTCATTTAGTACAGCAGGAGATACGTCATCTTCCACATATGGCTACTCAATATGAGTACTTGACAAACATTGTTTGTTTCCTTTATGAGTCATGCATTTCATATTTGGGAAATTTTTTATTGCATTCATCTTCTCTTTGATGGAGATGATCCTTCTTCATTTGTCATGAGGGAACACTTTGACCCTATTTTTTTATTCTCTATATGATCATCCTTCCCTGTTTGACATGAGTGTGGATTCTTTTGGAAAAGAAATGGAGGAGGCTTCTTTATCTTCAAAGGAGATATATTTTGTCTTTGGATTTTGTTCTACAGTCGTTTCTAGGAGATTTTGGATTATCTTCTTTGGTAGTGTGGCATAGAACACCTATTTTGAAGTGTGAGACCTTTTAGCATCAACATTGAGCCACTTGAGCATTATCTGAAGACATCACACATCATTTTTAATTCATGCATCATCCTTTCAAGAATGGAGAGACATCTTGTATACCATCTTGATCTTTTTTCTTACCAAGGGAGGAATCTTGTTTGACGATCTTGGATCATCTTCAGCATTCATTATCGATCATCCACCATCATTGTAGGAGACTCTATATTAAGAGGGGTTGTATGGTCTCTCTTCTTCTTTCTTATGGGGATTATTTTCCTCACATGGGGTTTCATCCTTCTCATTCATCAATGAGAAAAAAATTCATCTCTTTTGGGGAGGAGTTTTGTCCCACTGGGTTTTCTCATTTTCTCCATTTGTGAGAGATTACATTGTATATCTACATGGGTACCTAACGTGGTCTCTTATTCAGGACCCATATTTGCATAATCATACTCCATGAGTTGTACTTAAAGGGTGTTGGTGTAAATAGGTGGTCTACCTATCTAGGTCCTATTTACATGTTAATTCCACTTAGGTCCTAGGAGGGAATATTTCTAGATAGTGTTAGTTTTCACTAGATCTTATCTTATCATTTGGTGTTTAATGCTTGTGTTCTAAATCATTTAATTTTTTTTAGGTAGTTGTCTCATTATATAGGATGAAGACATATGTCAAGATCTTATCTAATACTATCTCACAACTTTCCTTTATAAAAAAGGCATCATATGTACATCATATATTCAATCTAGCAATCTTGCATCCATAATCATAGCATGACATTTCTACAATTTCTCTCTTGTGGAAGTTATTGTTTTCTTACAGGTGATCCTAGGGTGTTGAGTTCACCATTAACTCCTGCAAGGACATCATTGCACATTAAAAATGTAACTTCATCCATGTAGCTCTTGGATATGGCCTACTACATTTTGATTATAACAACACTTTATGGAAGGAAATGAATCATTTTCACACATAATGGATTTCAACCTCGACTTGGATCTTTGTAGTGCACCCCTTCTTAATTATGTTTGTACTTTTTTATTTTCCTTGAATGAACATAAACTAGAGATTCTAGGTACTTGGAGGGTTATGTGTTGTAAAAATTCTTAAAGAATTTTCCCAACCAAGTCGCCATTTGTTATACCCTGCATACACACCTCAAATTTTCACTTCACAATGATGGGGACCCGCCTTTCATTTTTATAGTTA